>JAVSBS010001314.1:6091-25766 GCA_033124195.1 Coracias cyanogaster
CTGCATGGGTGGAGGTAATGGCTCCTTTGTTTCAGGGTGGAAAAATGGGGGACTGGGACCACGAGGCCTCCACCTCGTTTCACACTCCTCCATGTATCCAGATAACACCAGATATCAGTCTAGTGATGGCTGCCACCTCGCCCAGTGCTTGCCACCTCGTCCAGTGCTGAGTTCCATGCTTCCAGGCATGCAGCTACAGAGTGTATGTGACTTGGACTTTTATGATTAACTTCTCTTCTCTACAAATCTGTCTTCAATTTTCAGACTATCAAAAACTGTTGTCAAAGATGTGGAGATTATCTTTGAAGTATGATTATTCAAAGTTTTATTCTCTGAGGATCGCAAGAGAATTTTCTTGTTAATTCCAAGGAATTATTAACATTGCTATTTAAATATTTCTACAATTTCTGAATTCATATGAATGTCTAATAAAACCTAGTGAAAGGGAGTGAATTTATTGACTGCAAATTGCTGAAGTCTCCAGAATAGTTTGAGAAAATGAGATTTATCTCACCTACCTTCACATATAAAAGGTACTCATCTAATCTAAACCAGGTGTTAAGGCATTTTCTATAGTGAAGACGGAGAAGGATCTCCATTTGTTTTAGATTCATATTTCAAGAGTGGATGAACTGCCTTTTGTGGGTGCTAGTTTCTCTTCACTAGCTAAAGTGAGTGCTTCAGTTAAGTGTGACTTCATTAATCAGAGAAAAAGCTTATCTCAGTTTTTTACCTTTTAGATTGCCCTAAACCGGAGAATATGAATCTCCCTGATGTATACATGATACAGCCCCCCACATATTTTATTTGCTTTATGGAACTTGGAAATATTTTCTCATTTCAGGTATTCTGACACACATACCCAATATCATTATTGAGTTGTGACATACAGGGCCACAGGAAAGTCCCATCCCCTAAGTAGAAGTAATCATTACAGGGACCAAGAGTCTTAGAGTGAATGATGCTGCTGTCAGGGAGTGGAAGGTAGGTGAGTCAAGCTGACCATACGCATAAGCAATGCAGTTTTATTTGGAATCAGTACC
Source organism: Coracias cyanogaster (assembly GCA_033124195.1). NCBI lineage: Eukaryota > Metazoa > Chordata > Aves > Coraciiformes > Coraciidae > Coracias > Coracias cyanogaster. Next base: position 7,135 of record JAVSBS010001314.1, read on the forward strand.
TTTCAACACTTAGTTCTCAGCACTCTTCCATACATAATCCTGCCTGCTGCTCTGTCTGCTGAGCTCTTTGCCCTGCACCCTGCTCCTGCTTCTGTGCATGGTGTCCAGAGAATCCTGTTTCTGGTGCTCTATTCTTATTTCCAGTGAGGAATGCAAAAGAGCTGATCAGTGTACTGCTCTTAATCATGTATGCTTTGAACCACCTTTGGGACAACATTCTTCCTTTTTCCATGTTGTAGTTCATCTAAAGAAAGCTGGTTTGAAAGGACATGTCATCCATCCAGATCAAGTATCTGGATTATCACAGCTTTTCTGCCTTTGTTAATCCCCCAGTACAGTTAGCATTCTGCAAGCCTATGCAGGTCATCATAGTCCCTCTCTTTCAATGGAACTAAAAGAGGTCTTTGCTGACACTTTTTTAGCCGGAAAACATCCATCTTTCTGTTGTCCAGATTTGAAACTCACACAACACATTGGTAAATAAGAACTTTTATAAGCATTTAGTAGTGTACTAACTAACCAGGATGACTCCCTACTTGCTTTTTAATTATGTCAAAGGTTATCTTAATTTCTTTGAGATTTCCTCTTCACTGGTACCAGTATGGTTTTTCAAAACAAGGCCAAACAAACTCATGAATGATAAGGAAGTTTTGTAGACAGATGGGGATAAGGAATTACATAATTTTTCAGAGACTGATAGAGACATCAATTTTTTTCTTTCAGATTAATGGTGGCTATAGAAGTAATAAAAAAAAAAGATCTTGAGCCTCATGAGGCTACTCATGGGCTACACAAACAGGATGGATTCTAGTGTGTGTCATACCACATCACAGAAAAGAGGACAGACCTCTGCCAGATAAGAACCCAGTTGATCCCAATCTGCAGTGTGACTTCCAAGCTTCACCTGTCTCATCACTGTGAACACACCTACTCATCACTAGACTGTCTGACCTTCATAACCTTCAGTGGACCTGATCCTGACCCTGATCTTTGGCCTGACTTCCTAGCTTGACCTCAGGCCTGCCTAATCATCATGAAGTTGTCTGATGGTCTGGACTATTGTTTGAACCTGGCTACCATCCCTGAGCTTGTCTTGCTTGCTTCGTTTCAGGGTCATGGGATGGGCCCTGGCTAGCGTGGCCCCTTGCCCTGCTGGCCATGGTATTTCTCTCAGTTCCCCATCCCTTAGGGTGAGCCAGCTCTTACCATGCCCTGACACTTGCACAGAGGTTTAGATTTTGCTCTTTCTAAATTCTCCATTTACAGGATAAGAGAAAACATATCAACTGGCCCATGTTTTTCTTGGAAAATATGTTTCGGTTTCTGAAGTTCCTTCTGTCAGGTCGTGATACAACGAACAAAAAGCATCCTGAGAGACTATTGTCAACTGCTGTCAACTACTGCCAGCTGAGAGGCACTCCTGTAATGCAGGACAAATTGTCTCATCTGCCTCCCCCCGCAACAAATACCTGAGAGTTCCATTTCGAGGTCTTATAGGATAACCTCTATATCGCAATTCAACACAATAATCTCCCTCACTTCTGCAGAAATATTTTGTAAAAATAAGTGAAAGCATTCATTTTGAAAGTGGAAAATGATGAAGTTTGTTCTGATTCACACCAGTCACAAAACTGCCACTCAAAAAACTTCTTAGAAGAAACTTAGCTTAGTAGCTACACTGCACTGGAGGAGTACTTCTGATACAAACTACACCCTCCAATTATGTTCTTCATCTTCCTAAGACAAGAGATGAAGCTTCTATATAAAATAAGACAGGTAGCACATTGCACTCTTTATAGTAGTGTATGACTACTTATGCTAAGAGCCATTAAAAATCCGGTTGTTCACTGAAACACACAAAGGAACAGAGGATCTAAAAGTAATAAGCAGATTGGATAGCAATAGAGTGACTTCTCTAACCCACAAAATTGCTGATTATGTTTCATATAGAATACATTTCAAGAATTTCCCCAAATGTTTTTTTTTTTTTAATGAGAGGAAACATTTTCTTAATGTACATGTATAGTACTTACTGCAGCTGAATATTAAGTTTAAGCAACCGTTATATGATTATATCCATTATTCTTGCAAGAGGAAAAACTAGAATGAGAAACCTAAAGATGGATTACAATAAGAAAATCAGTCGCAAAGAAATAAAAGCTCTATAAACAAATTATAGTCAATTTGAGACTTCCTCAATACATAACTAGCTTATAAAAACCATTATATATGCACATACATATATGTGTTTATCTCTCTCTCAAAATTATACATTTGTCAAAAGAAAATACGGGATTTTTGTAAGTAGACAGTATCATGCCCTAGTAGAGAGTGATATAAATTACCACAAGTAAAATTGAAAGACAGAATCTTAGGAGGAAATTTGGAAAGTCAATCATAAGAAAAGACATAAATATATTTAAAAAGGAAAGTTATGAGAAATGCAAAGAGTTATCAAGAAGTAATGGAAGATAATTACATCCCAGTATTCTGACATAAGCCTTAAAAACTTCATAGGAAACGCCATGAAAAATTTCTATGCTTGATCACACTACTATGGACCCTTATGTTCACAAAAAACTTCATCATCATTTTCTCTGCTGGAAATACATTTATTTTCTTTTGGGAAAAATTAACTATTTGCAATAATTTTACTAGGAGCATTTAAAAGCATAATAGTAGAACGGACAAGGTTTGAGCAGCTCATTTAATTCTTTAGGCAGCTCTGAATATCTCACATGAAGAATAAAATTATGTAACATAGTCTTTATTGCAGACCATGACACTCAGACCACTTACAATTTATAATTTATATCAGCTGTCAGCCTTGGCCTAGTCACTTCAACTAGAGTTAGAACTGAAGATAATTTGGCCCATAATTAAATTACAAACCTGAACTTTATAATAATGTAGTATGCAGTGTATCCTAAATAGTGCCACAAATCACATCTCCAATATCCTCATAAAGAGCCATTTGATGAACTGTATAATGGACTTCTTTACTGATTTTTTCCCATCTAGGCAGTATCTTGAAAGAGGTATATTAAATTTCCTCAGTTGAATGAGACGGTAGCCTAAAATATTTTGTGAGAAATTATTAGCAACATGTAATCCACAATAAATTGATGAAGCAAACTACTTTCCTACTTCTTATATCCTCACCTTTAACAGGGTGACTTTGAAAGCTTCAAAAAGGAGAATGGTGCTATTCAGACTACGACTACTTCTGAAAGTCCTTGATTTAAATTCTATCTAGAAAAGGAACAAAATAAATCCATTGCATGTAAAAATTTTGTTTGACATTTCAAAAAGCTATGACTGATATAAAATCAATAACAGGATTGTGACATATGCTGTCTTTAGGGATGCCTTTCTCATCTGTACATTCTTAAGTAACGACAACTATACAGCTCTACCTTCAGAATCTGCCAAAAACATTTGCTTTGTTGTTTTCTTCAGTAACAACTCCCATGTAATAATTGAAAATGTATAAAAGTGTTTTAAAGACAAATCTCAATGAAAGCTTAATTTCAGTTTGAGTCCTTTAATGACGTCTTTTTTTAAGTGCCTGGAATTTACTGCCACGCATAACTGAAAAAAGAGCCCTGATGTGCTTTGTGTTTCTCTAAAACTTGAATATTTTTTTTTAACTGGTGCAAGATAAATATTGCATTGATACTTAACACTGATACTCACCATTCTGCAGGTGTGACGGGCCAAGACACCTAGCAAAGTCAACAGGATTCTGGTGTCCAAAAGTATTTCTGTTGGTAGCAGAAATGAACTGCAACAAATATGACCATAATACTTTTACTTTTTTTTCTCTTTTTGTGAGAAAGAGAAGAAAACAAATGTTTTCAGAAGATACGAGTTCAGAGTTTTTTAAAACACAAGAAATGTCTGTGCCAGGAGGTCTGACTAGTTCAACTTTACCAAGTCTGTGATCCAAATGGCTCAAAGCTGCTTGTCTCTACAGACAATTCAACACACCAGGTAAGACAGCATTGTCTTTAATCGTCTATCCTGTCATTGGGCCCTACTTTCACCTAAAATGCTCAGAAGAATTAGACAAATAGTAACTAACACACAGAGATTTGTCTGCCAGAGTGCCAGTGAAGGATGGTAAACAAGTGTTTTGAGTACTTCCAACAGTACGTAGCACACTGGGTGGTCAGATAGATGAGAGTAAGAGCAGGATTTTTAAAAAGAAGCATCATGTGACAAGTAACATCAGACATTCGTAAAGCATTGCATGAGTAAAATGATCTTGCTACCAAAGAAGGACACCAGGAATCTCAAAGAAAATTACTGTTTTGGGGGGTTTAGCCGAAACTCAGTTCTCAGATTGCCTTTAAGCAGATTCATAGCTAACAGAAGTCTTCTTGATGACGAGCTTAAGCAAAGTAAAAATTCAGTCCTTTATGAGAAGACTATTAAACCCAAACCTCCTTTTTTATCACATTTTAGTAGACTTACAACTTTGTAACTGTTCATAACTACGACTGTACATCAGAAGATGTCTAATAGCTTCTTCCCTTGTAAGAACTTCAGGCTGCTGTCTTATTAGCTACTTCCAGCATATAGTTCTAGCTACAGATTTTAATTTTTCCTAGTCTATGCCCCAAACAGATGCAAGGATGACATATACTGGTACAGTGGCAGTGACACTGAGTAAATGACGATGAAATCATAGAATCATTTAGCTGGAAAAGACCTTTAAGATCATCAAGTCCAACCATTAACCTAAGTCTACCAAGTCCACTGCTAAACCATGTCCCTAAGCACCATATCTACAAGATGCCCAGAGACGGTGATTCAACCACTTCCTTGGGCAGCCTGTTGTTCCAGTGCTTCACAACTCTTTCAGTGAAATTTTTTTCCTAATATCCAACCTAAAACTCCCCTGGCACAACTTGAGGCCATTTCCTCTCGTCCTGTCACAACTTGAGGCCATTTCCTCTCGTCCTGTCACTGGTCACTTGTGAGAAGAGACCATCACCCACCTCTCTACAATCTCCTCTCAGGTAGTGGTAGAGAGAGCTAAGTCTCCTCTCAGCCCCCTTTTCTTCAGGCTAAATAACCCCAGTTCCCTTAGCCACTCCTCACAGGACTTGTTCTCTAGATTCTTCACCAGCTTCATGGCCCTTCTCTGGATCTGCTCCGGCACCTCAATGTCTTTCTTGTATATAGGTGCCCAAAACTGAATGCAGTATTCAAGGTGTGGCCTCACCAGCGCTGAATACAGGGGGATGATCACTTCCCAAGTCCCGCTGGCCACACTATTGCTGATATAAGCCAGGATGCTGTTGGCCTTGTTGGCCACGCTGCCGGCTCATACTTAGCTGGTTGTCAATCAGTAGCCCCAGTTCCTTTTCCTCCAGGCAGCTTACCAGCCACTCCTCCGCAAGCCTGTAGCTTTGCATGGGGTTGTTGTGGCCCAAGGACAGGACTTGGCACTTGGCCTTATTGCAGCTCACACCATTGGCCTCGGCCCATTGATCCATCCTGTTCAGACCCCTCTGTAGACGCTTCTTACCCTCAAGCAGATCAACACTTCTGCCTAACTTGGTGCCGTCTGCGAACTTGAGAGCGTACTCAATCTCCTATTCAAAGTCATTGATAAAGATATTAAACAGCAGTAACCCCATTACTGAGCCCTGGAAAACACCGCTTGTGAGTAGTTGCCAAGTGGATTTAACTCCATTTACCACCACTCGTTGGGCCTGGCTGTTCAGCCAGTGTTTTACCCAGTGGAGCATATGCCCTTCCAAGCCATGAGCAGCCAGATTTTTTCATGAAAATGCTGTGGGAGACAGTGTCAAAGGCTTGACTAAAGTCCAGGTAGACAACATCCACAGCCTCTCCCTCATCCATTAGGCAGGTAATCTTGTCAGAAGGAGATCAGGCTGGTCAAGCAGGACCTGCCTTTCATGAACCCACGCTGACTGGCTCTGATTGCCTGGTTGTCCTGTATATGGTGCACAATGGCACCCAAGACGATTTGCTCCATAATGTCTCCAAATGATGTCCAAAAGCCACAGGAACTCTAGCTCTTTGTTTTACAGGAAAAAAAATAAATTCTCTTCAATAAAACTTTATTATTTGAACAAAGCATGAATTTTCTCATAACTGTAGCATAATTTATTCATTTATTAGTATGATAAACTGGTTAGCAGCCAGGTTCCTTAGTAAAGTTAATAGACTAGACTAGATGAGCAATTTGAGGTTTTATCTACCTCTTATCTTAATAATGGAATAATATGCTTCGCAAACCACCCATGCTGTGAAAATTAAGTAACATCTTATGCATAGGTTACAGTTAAGGATATTATATTGTAATACATTTAAATTATTAATGATTGCTGTTGCAATATGAAAATACAACTGTTAAAAGAGTTCCTTAGATAAACCAGCACCAATTATCTCTACAAGACATGAAGTCAATGCCATGTTATTCCAACATAATTTTTATCTGCATGATGAGTTAATAATCTTATAACTTGGTGTAACTATGTTATTAACTGCTTGAACAAGTTGTTAGGAAAAGTATAAGATACATATTCAATTGGTATTACTTACAAGTAGCTATGCAAATTTGAGAGATTTGGGATAGAACAGCCTGTTTGGTGCTATTTGTGAGAGAAAGAAGAAACCATTTGCCTGAAAAGACATGTCTATCTGCCATTGTTAGAATACTTAAACAGTGTTAGTAATAAAGACAGTTAAACTTGTATACTTGCTGTATAAAAACAACAACATTGTTCACACAAGGCTTCATAACTTTTATGTGACAGATTAAGAGGCTGAATCTAATTAAAGAACAGTTAATTAACTATTTTATCTTCTTCTTCTAGGAAAGAACTAGGCATCTCCAAATGAAATATGGAGAACTGCCTAAACGCAGTCAAAAACTAGCTTACAAACACTATGCACATGGATTTATTTGCAAAACTCTCTCCCTGGAACAATGAATATTAGGAGAGTATTTGTTTTCGTAAGACCTGAGTCACTATATATATATAAAAAAATACAGAAAGGAATAGCATAAGCCTAATTAAATCCATCAGTCTAAAGGACTAGTTTTGCAAATATCCATATGTTTAACTTTATGCACTTACTTGGTATTAGACTTTTATAATTGAAAAATTATCATTCCGGAACAAAAATAATGCAAAATTGCCAAGCTATATGCATGCCCCAGACACCACCATGCTAAGGCTTAGTACAATCTCTGCACAATTATAGCATTACTGATTAATTTATTTCTCACAATTTTTTCCTCAGTCATGATTAATCTTGGCCCACTAAGCTGTTGGAAGACTGTATTTGTTCTGTGAAGAACCTAACAAACACAAGAGGGGTAGTATAAAATAATAATAGTTGATCAAAAGTACTAACATTTACTTTTGGCTTAGTAAAACGGTCTGATAAATTATTCCCTTCAGTGTTTCTCTACTACTGCAGTACAGTACCTTGAAAGTGATATACTGGCACAAGCCATTGTGTTCTACCACAGTGCAATTAGGAAGTCCATTTAAACAGCTTTATCATATGCATACATAGGCTGATTAATTTTCTAATCAAATGTTCCGGGAAATCATTAACTATGACATTAAACAGTGTTGTGCTAATTATACTCTCCACAAAGAATTGCAATATAAATTTGCAAAACATCTATAGAAATGTGCCAAAGGACAGTTTAACGTATACAAATAATTCTAGCATCTACTCCACGCAGCCCCACATCTCCCTAGCGTTAAACCTCCGTCCTGCAAAGGTCCAGTTTGGAGCTGAATTCTGCTACAGTTCACCACAGCTCCATGTAGGGGCAGACATTACATTTTGCAGGTCAGTGCCTGTATAAGTTACACTGGAGGATTGAGACCTTTATTCTTTTGATGTCATTGCATTGGAATGAAAGCCCCTCAAATTATGTGGAAAAAGTGAATGCAATTGTTTGAGGGAGCATTTTATTTTCACTGTATTCAAGACAAAATAAAATGATAAAACCTGTATGGAAATCTGAGCATCTTTCTTACTGAATGACAGAAGAAAAAAGGAAACTTGTCCTGTTTTAGAAAATGCTCTAGAGATATGAACACCAAGTGTTAGCCTTATTCTTAATGACACCTAACATTGAGATTTAGAAATAGATTTTCCCCTGTATAAAACTCCAGTTTGCATCATTATTCTAACTACTGCTAATGCAAGATAAAGATAAATGCAAGGTATTGATCGTAGTAACAAGAATTTTATTACTTGCTAAAGCATACACAAATTGCTAGTCCACAGCATGATGAAATCTCTATTTATTTGTCTATTTCCCCATAAACCACAGAGTCTTGGAGGCCTTTTGTTGACAGAAACCAACAGATGGCATTAAGCAAATACAGAATGAAGGTATGCCTGTTCTTTGGCCTTGCTAGTACAGTTAACAGCTTCTCCACAAAGACTCGGTCGGTCACAAAACAAAATCCTGGCCTGAAGAGATCGATGGAAATACTGCCATTGTTTTGAATGCGGCCTATGTCTCTCCTGTGTTACTCTGCTTTCTTGACCCAGTACCACTAAAACGGTATCAAAATTTATATTATAAAAATACTAATTAGAAACCATGCAAAAATGTGTTCATATTAAAAAACAGGGCTCTAAATATATTAAAAAGTTATATAGAAATAGATGAACCAGTTGTCACTTGTTAAACATTATGTCAAAAAGTATGTCAAACCTGCTATACGTATGAAACCGTAATTTTTAACAAAACCAAGTTTTGGAAACCAACACCTTAAACCGAACAGGTGAGGGACCCATCCCCTCCCTCGGCTGCAGGTGATCAGATCCTTTAGAAGAAATCACAGGACCTCGGAGGCAAAAAACTAAAACCTTCCTGATGGAGTCAAGATGTATTCTAAGCCCTTAGATGGAGGCGGTCGGACCTCAAAACACGAGGATTTACCCATCTTCTGCTGGCGTTCTGACAGAGCTGCTCGGCAGATGGGCGGGGTGGGGGGGGGGGAACGACACACACTTCACTCTCCCTTCCAGAGGGCAACGACATTCCCCGCCCAAAGGACGTTAGTTGGGCTGCGCGCCTGCTCTTGCCTGACAGAGGACCGCCCTGACAGGGCGCCCGCCGCGGTTACGTGGCGACATAAAGCTTCCTGGAGGGCAAAACAAAACCAGACGCCCCAAACTCTGAATAAAGCTCATATGCGCCCGGCCCCCTAGGCCGACTCCATTCCCGGACGCCCACACCCCGCCGCTCGCCCCCAGGGCAGCCGCCACGGGGCCGCCTCCCGCGGCGGGCGGGGGCCGCGCTGCTCCCTGGGACGTGGAGTCCCGGAGGGCGGCGGCCGTTGGGGCGCGAGGAAACAGGTGAGGTCATTGAGGGCCTCCTCGCCGGCGCGAGGCGAGCAGCTGATCCAGCGGAGATTGGCAGGAGGCCAGCCAACCGGGAACCGGCGTTTCCCCTCTGCCGCCACGGATTGGCTGGTGCGGGGAGGCCGGAGGCGGGGCCGGCAGTGGCGGGACGATTCGGACGGCGGGACGTTCCTGGGCGCTGGCAGGCGCCGGGGAGCGGCCGTTGGGAGCGCGCGCGCCCCTGCCCCTCGCTCCGTGCTCCAGCGGGGCGGCTGCCGGCGGCGGCTGCCGCTGCCGGGATTAGCGGCTGCTCGCCTAATCCGTTGCTGCGTGGAGGTGGTGGCGGCTTTAGCCCTGAGCCGCCCTCCTCCCCCCGCGGCGCCCTGCCTGGCCGAGCTCCGCTAAGCCGCGCTAATCGCAGCGCCCAGCTCGGCCAGGGCCGCCGGGCCTGGGCCCGATCGCGGGCAGCGGCCTCCCCTCTTTTCCTCTCGCTCTCCCGGGGAGAGGCCATGGAGCCGCGGCGGTCGCGGCCACGTTACGGCGCCTCGTCCTCGCCGCCGAGTCGCGGCGGGCGGGAGAACAAGGGGCTCCGTCGGAAGGGCCCGCTGGGGACCGGGCCTGCCGGCGGCCCCGAAGAGGCGGCGGACGGCAGGAAGCCCAAATTCGTAAGTACGAGTCAATCCCAAGACGTCCCCGATCCCTTCGGTTCCGGCGCGGCGGGGCTGCCTGAGGTGGGGCCTGTCGGCGCCCCGGCCGGAGTGCGTTCCTGCCGGGCCAGTGCCGAGAGGGCCTGACTGAACGGCGGGCCTGTCCTGCTCCCCGGGGCTGGTCAGTGTCCTGGAGCCCCCTCAGAGACTGAGGGGCCAAGTAGGTATAGACGGGGTACGAAACGGCGGCGTTGACCTCAACTCGGCTTCAAAGGCCCGCTACAGCTTGCTTCTTCCTTGCCTGCCTGAACGGACCTGGCTTTATTTTGTAGCAAGTTTTCAGGTCTCTCCTTTTCATCACAAAACTTTATTGTCTTACTCGCTATTTGACAGCTTTAGTTGTAAGGGGAACAGAACAGACTTCTAGCTCTTAAATGATGTTGCTGTTAACGGGACTGTATGTTTGGTTATTATTTTGGTAATGTAAACTGTATAGTGAAAAACTGAGTCTTTTAATTTAAGGGACACAGTAAGTTCTCCTTTTACAAGCTTTTGGCTATCACTAAAAAAAAGAGAAAACTTGAAATGCGTAATAATTGTACAAAAAATTATGTAAGATGTGCTCTATCTAAAAAGCACCTAGAAACAGACAGTTTTTGTTTGGACATCAGGAAAGTTCCAAGTATTAAAGCTGGGGTAAACATTCTACAGGTCTTGTATCTATCACATGTAGAGCAGATGCATCCCACGATCATATTTACGTGATGCACAGGTTAGTCTTAGTTCAGCCAGCTCTGACCCCACCTGCGCTAAGCTGTATTATGTGCTTACAAAATGGATACTATAACGCATAACATACAGTAGATTCTTGACTGTAAGGTGCCTTTGTGCAATATTCAGTACTTGAGTGTCTGGCACTTCAGCAGAGGTTCAAAAAAGTTAGCCAATAAGCGATATCAAACTGTAGGCTGACCAAACCTGTTCTGGAAGGTCACAACGTGCTCCAGGCATTCCTGTTTCCTGGAATCCTTTTCATATTGTGGCTGCACAGATTGCTGTTAAGTCCTTGTGCCTGTGTTTGCATGTTAGAATGGGCATATATGAAACTGTGCCCAGGAGCTTGTCTTCATAAATGGCTATGTATCTACTGAGGGTGTGTATATTTTAGTCATGCAGGTGTCATGGCTGGCCATGCTTTAGTATAGAATCCCTGAGTAAAAACCTATACGGCCTGCCCAGCCTAAAATGCTGATAGTGTTACTGGTATATGACTGGATGGTTGGATTATTCCTGTGGTGAATGGCAGACATGGAATTGTGTGTGTTTGGGACTGTCAAGAGCACTGAGCCAAGAGGTTTTACTTATTATTTATACTCTAACTGCAAAATTCTGCAAGTAGGGTGTTACAATAATTTTCACTTTTTTTCCCTAGCTATGTGTTAAAACAGAAACAGGTTGTTGCATGTTCACTTTGTTTCCTTACCATGTGTTAAAATAGAAATATAGTAATTTATAGGGAGTAGAACCCTGCCAGATACATGATGAAAACCATTGGATTTTTTTCTTAGATTAAATCTGATTATCTTTTCAGTGAAAGGCCTTGTCTTTGGTGCAGATGAGCTTGTTTGATAGATGTCTAGTTTCCCAGGCTAGGCAAGAGGGGTTTTGAGTGTGTGCGGATATGAGAATCAGCTGACTGGCTTTTTGAGGTCACAGGGTTGATTTTTGACCCAGCTACAGAAAATAAAGGGAGTTGAATTTGGTTACCTGACTTAGCTTTGTAGGCTATATGATCATTATATGAGTATGGAGTTTAAAACTCTCTTTATTTTGTCCTGTCCCTGTTCTCCCCCACCCATTTTCTGAAACTCTTTAAGCAGGGAAGACTGAGAATATCCTTAATCCAGGAGAATGCCTTGTCAAACTGCAACTTTCAAAAGCATTTGACCTTAGACAGTAGTCCTAGTTTTCATCTTTAAGTAATCTCTTAAAGCAAAGATTTTTGCCCTGAAGTGTTTACAGGAGATAGGAATGATAGTTCTCCAAGCCTGGATTGTGTTCTAGGTATGCCATTAGCTCAGCGAGTGACCCTAAGAGTCAGAGGTGAATATTTCTTGAATAAAGTTCAGGATTTTGTCTCTGTCATCATGTAAAATACTGTGGGTGGTATAGTTTACAAATGTGATCTGTGGAATTTAGTGGTTTCTGAAGAGCAGCAGGCCACTCTATGCTATAAAACCTAAGGAGCTGCTATATCTACTATAACCTTTGAACTGTAACCTCTAGTCCTTGTTTTGTCTCGTCTAATTATTTCTGGTGAAGGAACATACGCAGTGGTACAGGTAGAATTACTTGAATAGTTGTAGATATCAACCAACTTCTTTGATTGGGGTAGCTCACCTGAAGGGTACTATGAGATTCACTTTTCCTTCTTACTTCATAAATTTCTGCCCTAAGATGCTGCAATACAGAATATTTATCACTCAGCTATTAAATCTGAAATTGGTAAACTCTCTTTCTTACCTACTACTGTTGTCTGACAAGACTGATTTGGTTTTTTTGAGGGAGAGGATGGATTGAGTGCACCATCAGTAAGTTTGCAGATGACACCAAGTTGGACAGGAGTGTTGATCTGCTTGAGGGTAGAGAGGCTCTACAGAGGGATTTGGACAGGCTGGATTGATGAGCCACGGCCATGGTATGAGGTTCAACAAGGCGAGGTGCTGGGTCCTCTGCTTTGGTCACAACAATCCCATGCAACACTACAGGCTTGTGGAAGAGTGGCTGGAAAACTGCCTGGCAGAAGAGGACCTGGGGTTACTGTAATTGTATCAGAAATACTGTGGCCAGAAGGACTAGGGAAGTGATCATCCCCCCTATACTTGGCACTGGTGAGGCTGTACCTCAAGTACTGTGTTCAGTTTTGGGTCCCTCACTGAAAGAAAGACATTGAGGTGTTGGAGTGTTGTCATGGTCCACTCAGTGGACGCGTGATGGTTCGTTTGCTGTGATCACAAAGTGCAGAATTAAGGTGACCATGCCAAAAGACTTTGCTTCAATCAAACAGTGAAACTTCAATGTTTTGCCTGTAAAGTGGTGTGCGATAGGTAAAGAGGGTGAAAGGAAAAGGGAAAAAGTAGAGAGGAAAAGGAAAGATTGCTACCACCACAGGTCCAAGGCATCCCTGTGGTCCCAGATCCAGGCAGCGTCCTGTTGGTCCTAATGATTGTCATGATCCTTGGTGGGGAAGTTTTTAAACTTCAGTTGCTAAGGAGCCATCTTTTATGCTAAGCAACACACCTTGCTCCTCCTCTGTCTCGGGTATCTCCACCTTTCCTCGGAATTCATTATTCTATCACTGCTTTTCTCCAGCAAGGCTATCCTTTGTGCTCGGGGAGGAGTGTCTGAAGCATGGTCTGCCTTGGAGGTGGGTAGCTTTTGACCAGGAGGTATGTTTTCGTATTACAATGACATTATAATGAGCGAAGTTCACCTAAAGTTCACGATTTCACCATTGTTGCTTACACACCAGTTGCAATCCATCTTTCTTGATAGCGGCTACATGGTTGCCTTTACCAAAAACATGCTCAGCCGGGTCTGAACAATCGCTGGTTACCTCATTCCTCATAATGGGGAACCAGCTGTGCTACCTCCGTATTTTGGGATTCCCAATTTTGGGAGGGTTTGCACGTTCTGTTAGCCAGAGCAGGCCACATCCATGGCAACCACTTTCCACCCTGGAGGTCAGTGACTGTGTCTCACCGAAGGCTGCTGTAGACTCATGTCAAGAAGTTAGCCTAACTTTTGGGGTATCTTATTGTCCATACCCCTGATGACAAGGTTGAGACAATGCTAATCTTCTGACCAACTCTGACAAGTGTGTCCAAAGAAGGGCAGTGAAGCTGGTGAAGGGTCTATAGAACCTATCTTATGAGGAGTGGCTGAGGGAGCTGGAGTTCTTTAGCCTGGAGAAAAGGACGATGAGGGAAGATGTTATCGCTCTCTACAACTACCTGAGAGGAGGCTGTAGAGAGGCAGGTGTTGGTCTCTTCTCCAAAGTAACAACTGATAGGACAAGAGGTAGCGGCCTCACGTTGTGCCAGGGAAGGTTTAGGTTGGATATTAGGAAAAATTTCTTCACCAAAAGGGTTGTGAAGCACTGGAACAGACTGCCCAGGGAAGTGGTGGAGTCACCATCCCTGGTGGTCTTTAAAAGACATGTCGATGTGCTGCTTAGGGACATGACTTAGTGGTGGACTTAGCAGGTTAACAGTTGGACTCAATGATCTTAAGGGTGTTTTCCAACATGAATGATTCTATTCTGTGTTGACTTGTTCACATTTAACTCTTCCCCTTGTATTGAAGATAATACATCTTTAATATATTTTTATTAGTTAAATTATTGTGTCAGAATACATGAAACTTCACTCACAACTTTGAATTCCCTGTAATCCAGTCTTAGATGTAGGCTGTAGCCTTTTCTGTGTTTGGGATACCTACAATGCCATACTTCTTCATGTCCCCTCTATTATGTTTCTGATCTCCTATCCACATTTCACAAACATATGAAATTGGCCATTAGATTCAGTGAACTCAAGGCATCCAGATTGTATTAGTCTAATTTTCCTCAGTGTGAAAGGCTTAAAAATAAGTTCCAGGTTGGACCCTTCCAATCAATGCAGCATATTGATCTGTCATAGCAGATATGCTAATCTGGGGAAAAAAAAAATAAAAAATTACCTGACAAACCTTGAGATGAAATTGGATTTCTGATTGACAAAGTTGACATCATTAACACATACCTCCTTTTTTTTTTTTAATTCCAAATACACTCCTTGTTTAGCAGGAGGAAAATACCTCTTTTTAAAACCCACTTAATTTGCTTTTTAAAACCTGCTTAATTTGGAAAGGGAGAAAGAGTCGTTAGGGCTAAACACTTACAGTGATTGATTCCAATCAAATGTCATCTTGAAGTACTGCCTTTCTGAATAAACTTGCTTTTCAGAAGTGAGTTGCAAGCCTCAATTCTCTCTGCTCTTTTACAGAATTGTTTAATTTTTTTTTTTTTAAGGAGTGATGGTTAATTTTGAAGCACACAGCAGCTTGGCTTTTTCAGCAGGTCCAAAGTTTTGGAAGAGTGGTACTCTTTTAAGAGTAAAAGATATTCTACAGTACTATGATACTTCAGCTTATTGAAACCTCTTACGTTCAACCTTGAGGTTTAGGGCTTGATAAAAAGAGAAAATGAATTGAAGGATGGCAGAGATTATACCTATTTTCTATGTATACATTGAGTAGAAAACTTGAAATCTGATGAGGGAGTGGGGTAAAAAGCAGTTGCTTGCCACTTCCTCTCCTTTTTTAGTTTTTTTAATCTTTCCTTAGAAATGATTGGAAATCGTAGAAGTGAGTGCTAGATTACATGACTTCCAATTGCACTTTACTGGAACTACATCATGTAGACATGAGTATTCAAACAACTTCAATTTCTATTTCAAGTTAGAGGTGTTTCTATTAATTTCAGTATACCATTGGCCTGCCTTCAGTGACTTTCAGGTTATGGTTTTGATTGAGTTCTTTATGAAATTTATGAGTCAAGAAGGCTTTCTTGTTTGCACCAATCTGTTAAAAATAAACAAATTGACGCTTGCATTTAACAGTGTTTATAAATCAAAGAAAGATGTAGTTAAGAGCAAAAGCACTTCCATTTCTCTGGCACTGAGTAGAAAGGTAAGACTGATCTGTGTCAATATCTTTAATTACGAAGTGACTGAATTATTGCTGCAGTTACGCTGCAGTTACACTGCAGTGTAAAGACCTTGAATCTAAATTAGTCTTTTAAAGAAATGATTGCTCAACAGATGTTGCTTAAAATACTTTATTGCAGCTTTGTAAAATTGTAAATTCCTCATGCTGTTACTTCTGTTGGCATGAATTAACACTGTGGGTTATGATATTAAATTTTAGTGCTGTATTCTAGCATTTTGCTATATAATCTTACCTGTAAGCGCCAATTTTGAGTTTAACTCATCAATGTCTAAAGAGTATCACTGTGTGGAAACTGTCATGTTAAGATAATTTTGCCCCTGATTGCTTTTCAGACTGCTTTCCAAGCAACAGAGAGAGTGTGTGATAAAACCATTAAATAAATGCTGAAGTAGTATATTGGAAATTAAAAGTAGGAAGTGCTGTGGGGTTGTACAGCAGTTTCTAAATTGCGCTAATAGACTGAGGTAGCAAAATTACTGGGGGAATATGGTGACAAAGGAGATCCTAAAGTAATAGCATTCACTGTAATCATCCAATTTGCATCTCTCTGGATCTACAGGTTTCCTTGCAATCCCTGCTTCAGTCTTCTGGTTGTGTTTCTGCTGGAGAATAGCCTTTGGGGAAAAAAAAGCTAGTGTTGAATTTTTAAAAAGGTAGAGAGGATTATGTGATTCTAGGTACCTCCTTAGCCTTTGTTAATCAGCATTCAGGCTGAAGTTGACCAGTTCTTCTAAAACTCATTGCAACTTTTTTTTTTTCTTGTAACTACGTGTAGGCTCTAAGCTCTTCTTAATATATTGAAGAAGCTGTACATGTGTGTGGTGGTGTGGAGGAGGTGTTATTTGTGGTTTTGTTTGTTTGTTTATTTATTTTTTTTTCTGCAAGGAAGGCAAAAATGAAGATCCCAAAAGGATTTAAATACCAGGCTGTGGGATTTTTTTTTTTGTTTTTTGTACATTGAAGTATTTCAGTGTGGTGCAGGGCATGAATGTTAAAATTCTTGTTACTGCCTGAGATTCTGTTACTTTGCATGCCTAAAACTCCTCTCATATCAGCCAGAGTGGATGGCTGGGTGCTTGTCTATCTTCTAATTTCATTTATGATCAGTAAATCAGACTTTGTCCGCCTCTCCGGTGTACTAACAATGTCTACTCCTGCTAGGCATTATCTGCGTTCAACCTCCAAACATGCTGTTTTTAAACATGCAATTTTCATTCAGAAAGTCAGGTGAACAATGTCACTGTGTGCTTCTGTAATGAAAAGAGCACTGTGGAGACCAGAGATGCTGCCCCTTTTTGGTGAAGTGACAAAACTTTTAGATGGTGCAGACGGTACCCTATATTGTACAAGGGTGTTCTTTGTTTCCGGGCCACACTAAGCTGTAGTGCTGATGGAAAAAATGCTAAACATCAGACTGGAGTCTAGCGTGAGCAAATGGCATTCTCCTGATTTCTGGTCCTGTTTGCCTGGACTGCTTCTACTGCGTTTAGATGGAATTTTGTTTATAAATATGCATTTGCAAAGATAGAGAACATGAAAGTTCACACTAATACTGTTGATTCAGTTAAGCGGAATTTCTCATTTCTTTGCTTTACTTCACTGTCTCTACCCAGAGTTGACTGGAATAATTGCATAGACAATGACCTGTAACAAGACGACTTTTTGAGCTCTGCCTTACAGATTAACTTTTAGTATGTGCTAATGTTTGGATATGCAACGTACGATCATCCTCTTCTGTACGACAATAAGATTCTCGACACTGAATAGATATGAAGCCAAAAAAGAATTTGGCTTACTTTAGCTGTGTGGTGCAGAAGTTTCATCACACATGGCTTCATCATGTATGTCCTTTTCAAGACACACAGTGCTTCTACTGTTTTCTGAGTAGTCAACCTCAACTGTTGTGTGGTATTGTACCTTTTGGTTTCTGCCTAAGGCTTTCACTGTCTTTGTTTTGGAGATCAGGCCTTTTGACAGCTTGTCAAGAGCACTGTGCCATACACTGGATATATGTTTATATCCTGTGTCCAATGAAATCGGTTATTTACCAGTGTGCCTGAAGGACTTAATCTTCAGTGAGGGGTAATTCTATGTCAAGCTGCTTTCTTGCTTCAAAAATGATACATCTATACACTTCTTTTTAACGTTGACTTAGCTTTAACTAAACTGTTTCCACTCAGTTGCAAAACAAAGTGACCTCTTCCTCCATGTCCCAGACTAAAAAGTAAATTACCCTGGGAAATGCAATTTCAAAGTGTTAGCTGTTTATAACTTTATGTAGCTGAAAACTAAGCAGTGGTGACACTTCTGCTTCTCCAGCTGTAGGTACTACCAATAAATCTGGGTTTCTGAAGTATCCTAGTTAACTCCTTAATCTCTTCATGGTTTTGTATCTTCAACTAGAAAACAGCATGTCCATGTACTTGAAGAAATAATTAACAATATTTTAATTCTGAATATCTACTTTCTACATGATAAACAGACTAGAGAAATGCTCTACATGGCCCTTATGTTCTCAAAAGCAATAATATATTATTCTGGAGTAGTTAATGGAAGGCACAGAATAGCATTTTAGTATTTTTGTCCACTGGAAAGCAGTATTCTGTAAGCAGTAACTGAATGTTATAGGACTGTTGCTTAGCCCAGATTTATTTACTTGCAGGCCTATGCTTGAGGCAACCTGTTCATGTGAGCAGATAATGTCTTGCTTCTGTGAACTGATACATCCAGGCCTGAAAATAAAAATACATTCCAATGGTAGTACAGCACTCCAAATTCTACCTCATTGTGTCGTGGGGGGGGGGGGGGGGGGGGGGGGGGGGGGGGGGGGGGGGGGGGGGGGGGGGGGGGGGGGGG
>JAVSBS010001315.1:0-47906 GCA_033124195.1 Coracias cyanogaster
CTTGCTGAGCTCTCTGGGTGGTGTCCTTCCATGTGAAGGGCCACTGAGGAGCCATCTCTGTCTGTTGTGTCCAGCAGACGATGCTGGCGCCACAGTGGGCAGCGGAGGAGCTGGGCCTACAGGAACCTATGGCAGGACTGGCTGAAAGAAGACTTGTGAGGGGATATTGGTGAGTTCGTTATTGGCCTGTGTGATCAGGCAACCGATGGCAGCACAAAATGATAATGATGGCAGAACCAGCACAACAGTAAGTCACTGGAAAAGGTTGTCCAGGGAGGTTGTAGATGCCCCAACACTGGATGTGTTCAAGAGTAGGTTGGATGGGCCTTTGAGCAACCTGGTCACATGGAAGGTGCCCTGCCAATGGCAGGGGAGTTGCAACTAGATGATCTTTAAGGTCCTTTCGAACTCAAACCATTCTGTGCTTCTATGCACAGAGTCCAGGGGAGTGTGAAGAGAAATCAGTTACTTCTGAAGCTTGTTTGCTGGTTTTTCCTCAACTGACTAAACTTCAAAAGGAAGCTGCACATTTCTGCCGCAGTCATTGTCCCGTACTTTTCAGTGCTTCACAGGGAGGTAGTTTTACCAGTAGTCAAAGCAGTACGCATTTTACTGAGGAAGATAGATCAAACTGCTTATACTTTATTTCTTCAGAATTTGTGGGGATTTTGTTTTGTGGTTGGTTTGTTTGTTTTTAAAGTGAAGCTAGAAAGCAGCCTGACTGTTGCCATAGGTCCGAGGAGAAGGAAGCACCACCCCTGCTCCTTTGGGAACAGTGGATCTGCAGGGCTGGGCCATGATCAAAAGGGGGAGAGAGGCAAAAGCAGCCGGAGCAGGAAGTGGAAAATGACTTTGGGGTTTCAAAATAAGCTTGTAGCAAATGGGAGGATGGGGTTTTGAATTGAAGGATTCTCAAAATGGCAAAAAGATCTTCGAGCTTCTGTATTTGCCATTTCTATGGTGTTGGCCTTGGGTGGCTGCGTTCCTGGAGCTGCCTGATAACAGCTCAGAGCTGTGCATGGCTGGATCAATAAGGCGTATCCAAGACTGTCTGAAACCTGCAAGTGAAGCACTTTTGCCGTTAATATATCATGCTTTCTTTTCAGACATGTTATTGGCCACTACTTCAGCATGTCATGAGATTGGAGAGCACGCAAGGGTGTGTTGAAAGTCTAGGTTAGACTGTTATAACAACCTGTAAAAACCTGATGTGAAAATCTCTGGGATTTATCTTAAGAAGAGAATTTACCAGGTACAGCTGGCATAGGAGGGAACGGGAGTTATAAAAGCAACCCGTTCTCATTTTGTCCTTATTTTCCCTCCCACATTCTTCCATTTCCAGAAGGGAACAAGACAAGAGTTGCTGTTCTCTGGGTTTGCAGCTCAGCTTCACTCACAGGTGTCCTGAGTGAGATGGGAAGGAAGGTATCACAGAATAGGCAGAACTTGGCCTGGTCTGCGTAGCTATGGGATCAAGGACCCTGAGAAAGAGGGGAAATAAAGTTTTGCTGTCATTAGTTATTCAGATGGTGAGAAGGTGATAACACATGAAGTCTGTTCCTGATTGTCTCAGGCAAGATACTGAATCTTCACGCGTTCACCTGACAAGGCAAACCAGAATTTCTCCATGCGGACTGCAGTCAGGTGCATAGTCCTTGAATATCTGAGGGAGTTAAGGAATTATGAGGCTAAATATGGCCCTGGTCTCTCAGTGGCTCCACCTCTCGCTTGGAAGACAGGACTAAGCAGGTGTGCAGGTTGTTTTCAGAGCGGCCCAGCACTCTGGTTGAAGCAGCCACCCCTGCTGTCTCCTGCCCCGGCGGGAGCGCGTGGCTGTGGCAGCGCAGGCGGGGTACGTGTGGTGTGATATCACACAGGAGCCACCCTGAAGCTGCTGCAGCTGACAGGTAGAGACCTGAAGTGTGAAAGGAGTACCAGAATCTCTTCCTCTTCCTGACAGCTGCCTCGGGATATGACAGAATGAAATGAGAATTGGAATGCGTTCAGCCCCTTCTCTGGGCTGCGTCTGGCGCGGTGCTGATCCTTCATGAGCTTCTGGCCAATAAGGACTTGTTTATAGCACAGTATATATTGGAGTCTTTTGCGTTCGTGTCATTTCAGGGATAATATTACTGTATAACAGTGCATCGTAAATAACAATCTTTCATTTGATACCACAATTTAGGATAGCAATTTAAGTCGTTTGAGTGGAGAAGAAAAGGTCAAGGCGTGAAATGACTTCCTTGGAGTCGCACAGGCAGCACAGCTGTAGAAGAGCGAGGAACTGTACCTCAGTACGCTTGTTTTCTTCTCATGCCACAAAAGCAAGCTCATCATTCTTAGATTTCAGGTAGTTTTAACAAGTATCATCTGTCTAGTAAGGCTTTGAGAGAATGTTTATATTCGTTCTTATGACAGGCGCAGAAACACGCAACTCTGCTCTCACCGGGCTCTGATTGCACCCGTCTTGTTTGTAATATATTAAATTTCCTTTGATTCTTACCATGGTGCAAAGGTAAGAATGAAAATAGTGGCTTTGGTTTACATCTAGACCTTCATTATTTTTATTTCTTAGGTGGTGCTTTTATGTATTTTTGTGACCAGCAAGGTCTGCAAATACTTTTATTTTGCGGAAGTTCACTGGAGATAGTGAAAGTTAATGTCTGTGTTTTCACTTAATTGTTTTCCACAAGGCAAAGCTCCATCTTCTCTCAACAACAAGTGTCATTAATCTTTTATTTATTGCACCTCTTGATTCGGAGCATTGGTTAAGCATCCACACTTTTTAAATATATCTGCCTCGGAATTTATGTACTATATATAATGGCGGTGTAGCCACATGATGTTCTGTACCATAGGGCTATTTTTAAACTGCTTTCCTGAATTATTTCCTCTCATCATCTTCCATTTTACCTTTGTCTTGGTTGCAGCCTGTTAATGATGAAGAGAGCAGATTTGGGTGAAAGTTCACTAGTAACTTAATTAGCTTTTATTCAAGTCCACCGGATTACTGCAGTAACTGCTGATTGTTATCTCAGTCTCTTTTTTACCCCAAATTCTGCATTTGCACAGCATACTGTCTGCTAAAAATGTGCCAAGGTATTTTTGGTTTGTTCTAAATATCTTGACGATGAGATTCACGATTGACTGTTGATCCTTCAGAAGTCACAATGTAGAGTTGCAATATTGGTATTGGGGAGAAAAGGGCTGTGGTCAGATGGGTGTTTCTAGCTGAGCTTCCCTACCTCCTGTACTCCTTGTGCATGACCCTTTGCCTAAGAGGCTTTCCCATGTACCATCACTTTCTGCTGGAAGGCCCAAAGGCTCTTGTTTAGAAGCCTAATTAAGATGTTGGTGCATAGATGAATGTCAGTATGATTCCTTCCCAACCTGTGGTGTGGAGCACCAATGTGTTAACCATTTATTTCAGTTTTGCCCTCTGTGAACATGAGGCACACGTACTAAGTCTAAAGTTGGTAAGAAAGTACCTGTGTTCCTTTGTGGGGAAAAAAAAAATCCACAGGTCTTAATTTTTGCCTTTGTTCAAAATCCTAAATGCTGTGGAAAGCCAACATGCACGTTTTCATACAAGCCATGCCACTTTGCCTTCCCACCTCAGCAGGAAGAAGTGGCTTCCGTGACTCGTACTGTGATTTGTGCTTGTGCTTCTGAGGAGCGTGACCTGATTGTGCTTGACTGCTTCAGCCTGAAAGATTGACCCGTGACTCAGAGTGGTTGAGAATCATATATTTATTTATCCTCTCATGCTGTTGTCACAGTTGGCTTTAATTTCTTACAGAAAAGTTAACTTGGAGTAAATTTTCTGGGTTGTACTGTCTGTGCCGTAGCTTATGTTGTACTCATCCTAAGAGCAGCCTGCGTTCAAATCTGCATTGACGCTGCATCTCCTTGATTTTCAGCATTACCTGCAGCTACAGAAAAGCAGTGTATCAGGGCATGCCATGAAATGACCTCGGAGAGGGCTTTGGAAACAGCCACCTGGCACTAAGTTTCTAAACGCGTTTCTAGGAACTCAAGTACTTTGCTGGCAGTGGAGGATGCTCTGTGGCTCTGTTAGGCTTGGCTGGTTCTCAGAGCAATTCCCTTGTGATATGTTGTTTCAGGTGTGAAATTAATGTTTATAAGCTGAGAGCGTTCCTTTAAAACAGTTTTTATTACACCTGTACATATTTTTGGTGTGTGGCTCTGAATGCTGGACGACCAACCTTTTTTTGCTTTTCAAGTGTCTTTTATAAATCATGGCACATTGATATACTGTCACGTCAATAAATTAAGTTAAGGGACTAACCTAAACAAATGCCAAAATCATTAGCACTTAATTAACCTTCTGTACTTCTCTCCAAATTGACTTCGGTTTAATTGACGACGCGGGCTCAGTTCACTTGCTCCGTGCTCATGCAAACAAACAAAATGAACATGGCACAAAATTGAATGAGGGGAGGGGGAAGAGGGAAAGCCAGGAAAAGAATGGAAAAGCCGTGTGAACACCACCTCTCCATCACAGAGTACCAGCAGCAGAATGGTAACGGGGTGGCTGCAGCACCATTTAAGACTTCACTGGTCTTCCCTTGCCCTTGGCTCTCGGTATTAATATCCTGTTGGGCAGGGTGGCAGAGCTTTGAGCTTGCTGGGTTTGTTTGGGGGTTTTGGTAGTGGTGGTATCTACTTTTTTTTTTTAACAACAACAAAACCCAGTTTCATAAATGGGCATGATAGCTCATAAAGGTACCTGCTTTGAAGTCAGCAAGATGCTCGTGGAGCTATGTTCATTCACGTGTTTTTAGTGAACTTAATAACAGATGTTCTGTTTCTGTCATTCCTCACAGAAGAGTGTGGTTCGTCTACACTTGCTGGAGAGCATGAGAATTCCTTCACGTTGCTTCTCTGGCATTATCTTAAATTAAGATGGCACTTGTTTGATGTATATGGTAAAACAGGAAATCAGTTGTGCTTGCTTACGTACTGGAATATTTTGTGCCCTCATCCAGGGACCTGTGTTGGGTCCTTGGCCTCTGTACCCGCGTGCTCTGGGCAGCGTGTTAGGTTACGGACCACAGAGGAGGTCGGATACTTGCATCCTCTTAAGGAGGCTTCTACGAGGCTCTGCAGGTGTGCAAGCAGTAGTGGCGTGAATGATTTTTCAAGATCTGACCCGAATTTGACTTCATGGTGGTGGCACATTGTTAATGCTTGCCTGGATTTCACTCCTCGGTGGAGCTGTGCGCCTTTAACCCAGTCCTGCTACCTTGCGTCGTGGAGAAACACGTGGGTGAAACCACAGTGCCCTGGTTGTGGCTGCTCTTCAGACTGATGGGTTGAAGTACTTTTTAAGAACGTTAAAAAACAACTCGATGAGTTTAACAACCCTGCTGAATACATATGATTAAAAAGTATTTGTCAGAAACATTGTTGAAAGAGCAGAACTTTCACTTGAGAGCTTTTTTTTTTCTTGTTTTACTGCCTCATAAATAAATATTGCTATACTAATGTTCTTCAAATAGTTCAGCGTAACCTATTACCTTGAATTTTACCACAGTTAATATCAAGTTCCATGTACCTAAAATATTAATCAAAGTATTTCTGAAACAGCATTTGCTGTGGAAAAGATACTGTGTTGACAGTAAATATTGTTTTTCTGCTTCTTACATAAATTTAAAAAGTTTTTTCCCTTGTTGGAAAAAAATGCTAAAAATCTTTAACTTGCTAGTGTATATACAATGTTAATATGCATAGAATCAATTTTTATGTACATATATAAATAAAAAGTGCAGAACTTGGTTTGGCTGGTTTTTGTTTGTATGGTTGGGTTGTTTTAAGGCAATCCCTAGAGATTCTAGTACATTCAAAATACTTACCCTGCCAAAGAAGGGGATATTGGAATGAAAGTAGAGGATCCTGGTATAGGCAATAATAAAATACAGTGTGCAGGTAGACCTACATGAGCTGTGCAAGAATAATTCCCATTTTCTTTCACAGTGAAAGTAATTTGCCACTGCTAAACTTGTCTGGATTATCCTGTTTATTTTGGAAAGGGTTCTAAGTAAATTCTGCCCGATCTATTTCAGTTAAAAGTTACTTAATATATGGGGTTTTTTTTCTAATTTTCTTCCCTCAGATGCTTGTCTTAAGTTTAATGACTTGGAAGCTGCAGCAGAAATTGTACATTTAAAACTCACTAGAAATAACATGTTAAAGCTGTATATTTAAATCCATAGGAAATAGGCTTGCCAAGTGACTATGCTAACAAGAACAAATTATGTATATAAATGTGCATACAGAGACTTTCCTGCTTCTCCTCGCTTCTTCCCTCATCCCCTTTTCGAAGTTGAGCACTCCTCGAGGGAATTTGCTTTGTATGTTCTGCAGGGCTGCTGGGAAGTGGATGTGTGGGTGAATTTCAGACGGATTTTAAGTTTACCGATAACTTTTCCCTTCTGTGATGAGGTTTCCTTTTATTAGTTAATGCTGACTTCACTATGTTTGAACTCTGTTCTCCGTCACTCTTGATGAGTAGCAAAGTTACAACCACCATAAATGCAGAGAGCATGGAGGAGGAGGAGGAGGAGTAAACAATTTATTTTCACGTGTTTGGGATTACCACATAACTCTCAAATGGCAGAGGAAAGTGGAGTTTAATGGTCACCCTTAAGTTAAAGGAGGGGAAAAAAACCCCCGATGAAAATAAAATTATTTACTTAGACTTCTATGTCTGTATTACTGTCATTCTTGGTTCCGATTAATGATTAAATGATGCCTTTTTATTTATTCAGATTTGATTAGTAAGAGAGGGATTTAAATATGTATTTTCCTTCTACATTAACAGTAGCTTGGCAGGAGAGATTCAAGGTGAGCTGAATATGAGAGTAGAAAAAAGTGATTCGGAGGCACCCCTCTAAAAACTAGGAGTAAAACAGGGTTTACTTGTGGGTAATTTGAGGCTTGCAACATAGTGGTGTTTGAGTAGGGGGAAGGGAACAGATGAGTTTTGCTCCTCCTTGATCCAGTATTTGCTGCGCTTTGGTCCAAATAAAAAACTCTATAGCTTAGTTTATCAGAAGAAATTGGAAATTTTGATTAAAATTTGATTCTGGCTGTTTCCCAGGTATTACTGTTCAGCTGTGCTCTGAAAAGACACACAGTGTGTCTTTTATTCTTGTTTTTCACTACTCATTTGAAGCTGAAAAGGAAAGCAAAGTTTCTCTAAGAAAACTTAGATGTTTTTATTTTCTAATCACTTTTCGGTGTTATAATCACTTGCTTGTTTTAGAAGTATTTTACTTACCTAACTCTCAAACCTGAGGTGCAGTATCATTATAATGTGGTTTAGAGCCTAAAAAGAAATGGCTCAATCTGTGTTATCTCAAATATGCTTGTTCTGAAGCAGTGATTTCTGGTGCTTCTTGACTTGTGGCTCACGGGGTCATTCACGTAGCCTATTTATGACATCAAATTTAACAGTTCGGTGAGAAAAGCATTTGATTTGAGTTAATACTGAATAAAAGGAGTATATACTTGTGGGAAAGACTAGTGAATGTGCGCAGAAAGTGCAGCTAAAGTAGCTGATCTCCATTGAGCATAAATAATGTAAAAACCTCACTAAAGAAGCTGATACTAAAGACCACTCTTTGATCTTCATATCATCAAGGGCAGCAGCTTTTTGACAGAAATTATGTGCTCCCACAAATAGAGTTGATATGAAAGGTTGGGGGGTTTTTTATGTATATTTTAAGATGATTCACTGGAAATGGAGAAATTATGGTTCAATAGCCTCTTGTACCTTGCTTGCCCTTCTGAATTTTATTAACTTGGCTTTTCAGGCTTAGTAGGTATCTCGGAGATAGATGTTTATGGACTTTCAGCTGCGTCTTCACAGTTGGTTTGAGCATTCTGTCTTTGATAAAACTCCTTTGGATTTTGGTGCAATAACAGACAGCTCAAAATTGAGGGCTGATGACATGCTGTATGAACAAACAGTGCATGCGCGGCTCTCAGCAGTGGGATTTTATAGAGCTAGATGGATTCACATCAGCCAGAGCTGCAACTTTTCTGTTCTAATGGTAGGACAGCTTGGAAACTTGACCCAACATACAGGAGAATGGCATTCAACATTCAGTTCAATGAAAGGTCCGTCAGTCACCCACAAGGCACACTTCTACTATTATGGTTATTGTGGTAACGAAGTCTAGTTTTGATTTTTAGGGCTGCTTTGGTGTTTGATAGTTTAAAACTTTAACTGTTTTTAAAACAGTCCACGCAACTAGACGAAAAAGGAGACTAAAAATATTTTAAGGTGAGAAAACTACTAAAAAGATCAGTTTAATGTTGCCACAGGGTAGTAAATACAGGAGAAAAACCTAGGTGGAAATTTAACGTGCTTTAATATTCCAAGCAACAGAAGTATTTCAAGTGTACTGAATATATTGAACATTTTCAGCAGTGATCCTTTCTTTCTCATTGCAGGCATTATACTCTGCTCTTTTTTTTCCTTGCATTGTTGATTGCGTTTTCCTACATTACCACAGACATTTCTTTAAGAAAAGTCATGCCTTTTATAACAGAACCGTTCAGTTTGAAAGTGGTTTCTGATTTTACTACTAAATATGTTTTCAAAACAGATTTCCCTGAAACTTTTCTATCAAAGGGATATTGCAAGCAGTACATTACTGTTATGTATACAAAAGCCCATTACCTAAATCCAACTCTAATCAAATTTTAACAGGCCATGCAATTCTATAATCTTTTTCAAAAAATATGAAGACAGTCAATATCCAAGTTTTAAATATAATTGGTGCCTGTTTGGACTATAATCACTAATGTGACGTTATGCTTTATGTGCAGTAAAACCTTTTACAACCTTATTCTTCCCAGTCTCTGGTCTGCAGGGGTTTTTTTTCCACCTCTAAAGCTGCTTCACAGTGCAGGTGGATGAGCTGCTGTTGTGTCTCCCCTGGTTCAGGCTGTATTTTCAGAGTTTGGGCTTGACTTCTGCCTCCTCAGATGGACGTAACAATGAAATGTTCCATTCCCTACGCTTCAGTGTTGTCCGCAGGGCTGTGGCTGTTGCCTTGGTGAGCCTGGTGTGGCTGCTCACCTTCCTCGGGTCGCAGAGCAGGGTCTCCCTGAGAAAACGACTGCAGGAGCAGAGCACTGAGCCCCTCACCTCCTGCCCAGCTGATCAGTCACAGTCATGGGGTGCTGGGTCCGGTCCACAGCAAAGCACGTAATCTTGACACCTTTTTTTCTGAACACAACGGATCACAGCTCAGGATCTTTGCTGAGCTGGTAAACAAGAAGAGGAGCAGAAGGAGATCATGAGTTTCTTCCCCAGAGACTGGGTTTTATTAGATACTGTACAGACATAAGTAAGAGAGAGCTGCTGCATTAGGGACCGGCATTAGCAACCTACAGGTTGCTTCCAGTGGGGATTGTGTGTTTTGTAGATATTACGACATCCATTTTCTTTCTACTTTGTCTGTCTTGGTTTTATTACAGTAGTGCTTGGAGAGGGCCTGCGATGTGCCAGTCACTGTAAGCACAAAAGCTCTTAGGCCTAGTCCTGTTCATATTAAATTAAAAAAGAGGCTGATGAATGACAAGAGGAAAAAGGGTAGCAGGGTACCTTGCTTGCCTGATGCCCTGCGATGCCCTCATGCACTTCTTTAACCTCCCTGCTTGTCCATAAGCTGAATCTCCTGTGGCTTCTGGGATGTCCCTGTTCACATGGGCTGCTGCAAGCGTATCGAGGAGAACCTGGGGTTTTGAGGCTGGAAGAAGAAATGTTCAATTAGATGCTTAGAAAATGGGAAGAGGAAGCAGGGAAAACCCAACAGCCCGTAGTTGACAGTTTGCTGTGTGTTAGTGTTGTTAACTACCACTGTAAGCGTGGTGGTAATCAGCTCTGCTGAGGGTGTGAAATAATAGCTCGGTGCCTCACAGGAGGAGTAACTCCCTGTGTTCATGTTTCCAGGTTCTTCTAATTCTCCCCACAGGAAAACTACGGGTGTGCTTCAGAGAGGTCAGCATAAAACCTTTGCTGTAGAAAGGATTTCTGTTGGTTCAAGAAACACAAAAACCCCAAGTATGCTCTACCTGCAGCTTTAAGGGGATTCTTTCATGAGAAGCTATTTTACCTTGCTCCTCCCAGGCAATGGCTGGACACTGTCCAGGAGAAACCTTCTTTGCTCAGAGTTTGCTCAGCGGTGCTGCTGATCTGCATCTTCTGTCTGGCTGCAGGCAGTGCAGGTGCTCAGCGCGTTCAGGGTTTGCTTCAGTATCCGTTTCAAATCTCTGCACAACCTTTTTTTACCATACTGTAAATTTGCTTTGTTTGTGTTTTTATTTTTTAAACTGAACAAGCACCTCAAGTAGTAGTTTTTGTAGTGGTGGTCGGAGCACTGACTTTTCCATCCCTGGCTTATAGCCATTAGGGCAAGTCAGGACCTCGTAGGATCTGTTCTTAAGCAGGAGCAGCCCTCTTTTCCATCTAAGTAAATATGGCACTGTTGCTCTAGCAGTCTGTGGACTATGAGTTGGCGTTTTTCTAGTCCTGTCATTATTTAAACTACTCCCCTTGCCTTGTTAGTCTTTGTAGTAGAAGACTAGGTCTTAATTTCTCTGGCAGTTTCTTTGTAAAATGGCTCAATGCTGTAGCAGAAAATGCTTTTTTTTGTGTGTCAGCGGTAACTGAAGGCTAATATTTCAGGCATGAAGGAGTAGAAGGGAGAGAATCCTTGACAGCAGGCTGAAAACTCTCCGGAAAAAAAGCCTTCTTCTCTTAGGGAGACATCAACCGCTGCAATTTCTAGGCAGTGTGGAAGGAAACAAGTTGCAGCATCTTAAAGGACCTGAAGCAGGTCAAAAATAGTGCTACTTAATACCAGCCTCTGGCTGCAATGGCACAGAAGTGAAGAGCGGATCAAAGAGGCTTTCTGGCCCTTCTTTTATGTCCCAGCTGATGCTGCTCCCTAGAAGATGCAGTAACCTGGGATGATGGGACACTAGAGTGACAGAAATTAATTTAGCCCTAAAAGGCCCACTACAAGAACTTAAAGGCACTATTTGGGTAGTTTCCAGCTTTTCTTAGAGGAATCACCAATGAGCCTTGCTCCAGAGGTGCCGCGTGGAGTTGTGTTTGCACTGAATTGCAGTTAAGTCTTTAATGTGTGGAAGAGGACTGGGCTCTTAGTAAGTAAATGGAAAGCTACACATAATGAGTGTTGTTATGCAAGCTATTACCTCCCTAGTAAGAGTTTCCATACTTCTTTTTTTAAGTAGGTGTGTACTCGCAATCTGCTGTTTGATCATGTTTGCAACCAAAACACTTAGCACAGAAAGTGTGCATAGCTACCAGCTGTCAAGAATTTCCATGTTCTTACCACGTCCCACAAAGCATCTTTGCCTGCTTCAATAATTTACTAATTGCCAGACCTCTGCCTTGCAGCGACATCTGCTGCCATGGGCAGGCTTGGCAGACAGCTGCTTCTTGGGTCAAAGGTGTTATTTTCCGCTTCCCAAGTGGTTGCTAGTAGCTTGTCTAGAATCTGTTCCACGTCCTCTATCTTCTTCCTGAGTCTGGTGTGATCGCTAAAGGAAAAAACGATGCCCCTTGGAATCCACGTGGTATATACGAGCTGGCCCCAAACTCGATACACTCACTGCTTCTTGGATCACTTACATGACAGTTTAATCTCTTTTTATCAAAGCGGCTTCGCTCAGCAGGTGCAGTTTGACGTGCGGCTTCGGTGTGAGGAATTGTGTCGATCAGCTTCAGAACTGATTGAAAATTCCCTGTTAATGACGCATCATTCAGTGATGGCAAATTAGGATGTGTGTTTAGAAATGTACACTTTGGTGTGAATTGAAATAATGGACTTGGACTTTGAAGTAATGGACCTGGACTTTGCTGAAGTCCCGGTATTTGCTAACCATGGTCTTGATCCGTTAGTGGGGGGCTTGATTCCAGGCCTGTCTCTAATACCCTAACGCACATCTGGAACTGTTTGCAGCTTGTACCAGAGGCAGATTTTATCTGGTGAGCTGACTTCCCTCTCTTCCCCTCTTCCCATTTAAAATCCCTGTTAGAGCTTCGTGCCCAGACAAGATATGGATGGGCTGGGGTCAGCTGGAGGAGGTTCAGGGTAACTCACCAGTATGAAAGGGGAATGGAAACCAGTGCTCCCGCTGCTTAAACTGAAAACAGAAGTTAGGATGAGGCTGAGTGCTTTGCAAAATGATGTCAGTAAAATACAGGTGTGTTTGCACAGAAGCGTAACTCTGATTCCCCAATTCTCCCTCCCTCCAAGCTGCTTTGGGGCTCTCTCTTTTAGGGTGCAGGTACCCAAACACAAAGATCGCATCAAGAGACATCCTGGAAGGGGGATGCTTGAGTTTTGGTCAGAAAGACATAGATCTGTCAGATGCCATTTTTTGTTCTTTCCTCAGGCAAATTTCCCAATAGCGCGGTCAAGGATTGAGCAAGAGTAATTGGACTGGGTATTGCTAACTTTGGTATATGGGCGCTCAGGTATGCCACAAATCAAATGAGCTTGTGCAAAAAAATTAGCAGAATTGCTGCTGGCTAGGAACTGAAAGTAGACCAGTAGAGAAACTTTAGTGATATCCTCTTAGATGAGAGATTTTGTTAGTTTATAGTTCAGTGAAATATATTTTCCACTGTCAAAATAGATAACTTATTTCAGTAATAGAAAAATAACATTGTTTTTTCCAGCATGAAAGTAATCCCAGCAGGGATACACCGACTGTACCATGCTAATACAATTCTACTTTAATACAAAGTAGAAATTTAATATCATTCCTGAGATGCTACTATTGCATTATCAAAAATGAATTTCAGCAAGAGCAAAATAACCGATGTTCCAAACAATATTATTAAACTTTGCAGCAGGTCTCTTACAGACTGCAATAATAATTTAAAGGCTAGCTTTAATTATTTGTATTTTTTTTTATTTTTCTGTATGGTTACTTTTAATTATCTCTTCTTACACAAGGATTTCTTTCTTAGTATTCTTATTTTTAACAGAACAGTGGCTCTCTTTTTTTAGTTTTATTTTTTTCCAGATGCATATTTCACTATTTTACTGTTAAACAGATGGTGTCACTCCTCTTTAGAAGAGGAGAGACCGGGAATGCCCGCGTGAATTAAGCTGTGTCAGGAAGTAAATGTTTCTTTAAGCGCTGCTTGTTTTCATTCTGTGCGAGGACATTTGCCCCTCATGCCTGGGAAGAAAAGTCATATAATTCCGTTTCCTAGCTGTCACAATTCTTTGCTCTCCAAACCAGATGGATACCTCCTTGGGGGCAGGTGGGTGTCTCCTCCTCCAGCAAAGGCCTTCTCTTTGGCGGGGTGGCGGGGAGCGTAGCGTCAGCGATGACTTCTCACGGTGACCTTTGCTGCTGGAAGGAGGCAGCATCTTCCCACCAGGCATGTGGTAGAGCTCAGTTCTGCACTCTCCAGTGGCTTGAGAGCCCTGTAGACCGAGAGAGCAATAGCAGCTCTGCTTCTGCAGCTCCCTGGACACACACCTTCCCCAGGCCTACTCGCCTCCATCCTGCGCCTGCCTGGAGTGTGGTAAGGGGTTTGAGAAACTGCTGGCACAGGAGCGGCCTGGCGCGGTGGTCTCATCCTTGGCTGAGTGACGGGACAGCGCACAAGGTTATTGCACGTGGAGAGAAAAGGCTTGACTGCTCCCCTTTTACTCTCGCTTATTTTATGAGAACCTGTCCTCTTTTCTTTGTTTTCTGCATAAGTTTGTACAAAACCCCAGAAAGTCCATGCTCTTCTGGTTACGCCTTTTACTTTGCTCTCGCAATTGCTGAATTTTAGGAAAGTAAAATAATTACACAATTCAAAAGCAGACACTGAAATAGGAGGCGACAGGCCTGGGGTGCAGTAGTGGGAGAACAGAGGTAGCAAGGAAGAGATGATTCTTTTTGGTGCCTGTGGGGGGAAGAGTGAGGCTGACAGAGGGTGTTTGTGTCGCCATGAGGTGAAGAGATGACGTGTGCTTCCAGAAGCTGGGATAAAGGAAATGGCAAAGAGGGAGCTATTAGAGAGCGAGACAGTGAAGAGAGAAAGAGCGAAGATGTATAGCATTAGGGCTCAGGCTGTTGTAGGCATCTTGTATTTAGACAGAGCAGTAAGTATGGTTTGAATCGTGATACTTGAGTAGAGCTCTGCTCAGCCCAGGTGGCTTCACTGAAACCAGAGACTTCAGGGGGTTCTGAGCTGCATGCAGGAACTTCTCAAAATATGGCTTAAAGCAAATACCATTTTATCTGCGTCTACGATAAGCCTTTTAAAACTGTAGAAGTTAAGAGTGGGGTTGGCTACAGGAAGAGTTAATCACATAAAGGAAAGTTTAACCTGCTTCTGTTTTTCACAGCTATTGATTTTGGTTTGCTAAAAGAGCAGCAACATCAAATGTTTCTGAGACAGGAAAGCTAGCTGTTAAACCAAATTTCTGAGACTCTTTTTCTCTGCCAGGGGACTATTGATAGGTTGAATTGTGACTTGATAATACTCAGTTTTACCTGTGCACAAGATAAATGAAAGCACCAGGGTCTCTAGTTCTCTCTATTATTTTTTTTTAACCTTAGTTTGTAAAGATGGCAGTTTGATCATCTTTTCATCTTTCACACAGAGTCATAGAATCTTAGAATACCAGGTTAGAGGGGACCTCAAGGATCATTTGATCCGATGTTTCTTGGGAAAAGCACGATCTAGGCAAGATGGGCCGGCACCCTGTCCAGCTGATTCTTAAGTGTCCACTGTGGGGAATCCACCACTTCCCTGGGGAGATGATTCTAATGGCTGGTGGTTCTCATTGAGAAAAATGTTCCTCTCGTGTCTAATCAGAATTTCCCCAGGAGTAACTTATACCCATTACCCCTCGCCTTTTCCATGTGACTCCTTGTAAAAAGGGAGTCTCCATCTTCTTTGTAGCCACCCTTTAAATATTGGAACATGGTGATAAGGTCTCCCCTAAGCCTTCTTTTCTCAGGGCTGAACAAACCCTGTTCTCAACTTTTCCTCACATGGAATCTTCACAGTCCTTTGACCATCCCTGTGCCCCTGAGGGGGCACAAAGAAATTGCTGCATCTTTAAGCAAAAAAACCTTCCAAAGTAAAAAATGCATTAGAAGCTCTCATGACTGTTTCCAGCAGGTGAGGAGGCCTCGTGCAGGTTAAGCACAGCAACAACGGATCTTTCTCTTCGCTGGTGAAACTCTGCTTGTTGCCTTTATGGTACAGATGTACCATGTAGCATCTGATGAATCAAGGATTCAGAGGTGGCTTTCCAGATCTTCATGGCAGTGAGTATCGCATGTGAAATCAGGGCATTGCTTTTCCTGTTCCTTGCTAGGGAGAACAGACCCCAGAGTTGAGTGTTTCACACTGCAGAAAATAGCAATCTGCCGTAGGGGCTTAGCCGTGTATTATCAAATCCAGAGTGAGAGAGATTGTTTTCCTTGCACCAAACCTCTTAAGAGGGAGGAATCCCGCTTTAAACACATGTTGCTGAGCTGGGCTGGTTGAACTTGGCCTCGAGTGTCTGAGCTAATGCATGACCAACAGAGGGGTTTGGAAGTAAACTAGGAAAAAGTAGCGAGGAAATAAATATTTTAGGTGAATTGAGTCCTTCCTTACACTAATATGTGCTTGTTATGGTTGTTTTTGTTTTGGAGTTTGGGGGTGTTGTTTTTCTGTTTTGTTTTTTTGTGTGTTTTGGTGGTTTGGGTTTTTTTTTAAGCTCTCTTCCATGTTCAACATGTAAGGCTCTGGTCTGGAAACTCCCCTATAAAGACCAAGGGCAGCTAGGAGACGACCTGGTCAAGAATGGATGAGCAGAAGGAGAGAGAACTATCTGGGGAAGACAGGAGTTACCTTCCTTTAAAACAGGGCAATAAAAGCCAGGTGAAAAGATGGACTTTTGCATAATTCTTGTGCTTCAAAGCTCAGTAGGCAATAATACTGTAGGCTCCAAGGGCTTATGAAAGATGAAATTCTGATTAAACAAGTATAAAAGGGTTTCCTGTAACATTTTACCAACACTTCACTAGCAATACAAATTTAAACCAGGCCAAGTGCAGGACAAATCTACTTTAAATGAAAATGTCATGTTCTAATGTGGAATCTCCAGCACATCTGTTAGATAGGGTAGCGTGGGATTGGCGCAGTGACTCAAGTCACATTTGAACATCCTGTCGTCTAATATTTTCTGTTGCTGATAATGAAGTGCTTATTATGGACAGAGCTTGTAAATTAAGTAGAATATTGATATTCTTTTTGGCCAACACTTGGCTAATTTAAATAAAGGTATATTAGATATACTTAGGATAATTTTTCTCCCAGCCTCGTAGGCCATGTTTCCATGGAAAATTTAAAAGGACAATAATTTCCAATTAAGTAGCAGCGTGGAAAAGGAACACTTGCTGTGGTAAGATTCACAGCTACTGTAGAGTTCCTTGGGTTTGGTTTTTTTTTTTTAAATTGAACCATTTTCAGAGCAAACAGCAGCAGATGTAATGTGTAATGTATTACCATTTGAACAGGACTGTGTCTTGGGGTTTTACTTGTTTCACTGGGAGTGTGTTCTTAAAACAGACTTTCAGAATAAGCTCGGGTGTGCTAAATCTGAGGTTTTATTTATTGCGTGCATAGGTTTCAACTACAAGGAGAAAATTGCCCCAAAGGAAAGGGCAATATTTGTGTTCAATAAAGATGAAATGGCTTGGCTTAAGATGAAGGGATAGCAAAATGCTTCCATACTAGCATTAATTTTAAAGGGGATATAATACAGTTAGATAGGAGGTAATTTAAACAAAACAAAGAATTCCTACCCAGTCTCCATGAATTCACTTCTAAACTTCAGACTAATATATGCTTAAGTCCAGCCTTTCTTCTTCAAAATGAAAAATAGAGACCAAAATGAGAGGAAGTTCTTTCATTTTGCACTTTTATGCCTATTTATCTTGCGACACATTGAAATTCAAGGCCTGAAGCAGTAATTCTGTAGCATTTTGATAAAAATCATTTGCAGTGTACTGACCATCTTTGTAACTGGAAATCAGATACAAACAAATCTGCTACTAAAAGTAAGTTTTGAATAGTCCAGCGGCTTGCAGGTTTTCCTAAAACACTGAGCAGTCCCAAATTTGAGGCCTGAAGCACCCAAGGAGACTCTACTTCTCTGGTCACCTTAAACCTTTCTCCCTTTAGGAGGCCCTAAGGAACCATCATGGTGCTGTTTCGGAGGTAGAAGACAAGAGCTGTTTCTTCTTAAAGTGAAGATCTATACATTAATTACCTTAGATGGTTCCCTGAGGCCAGCAGGTGAACAGCATCCTCTCAGTTCCCTTTCCCATCACACCTTCTGTGGAAGAACATCAAAACTAAGGTTTTAGCACTTCACCATTTTCCATGGGAGAGCAAACTCGGTGAGAGATATCTGATGTTTTACTGACATTACATGGGCTACAAGTGGGTGGTTCTCTAAATAATATCCAAACTTCATATTCCCCAAAACATCGTGTTAAATTATAGACTTCCGTACATTAAAAATGTTCTGAAAGGCTGTGCTTATGTTCAGTAAATTTATAGTTTTACAGTTTCAATCTTGTGTTCTGCTGCTGTCCTTTGGGTTTTCAGGTCCTCGTTGTCTTTGCATAGAACTGACAAGTCTTGTAGGCATTGAACTGGGTCCTCATGGAGCATGCACACAAAACTTTGGGGTTTACATCTACTTTTCCTATTTTGGGGACTACTTAGATATGGATTTTCTGAGGACTTTGAACTAGTGGCATTACATTCCTCATCTGCACTGTCTTCTGGAAAGCTGTGATGTAAGTGCATATCCTCAGGAGAACCAGAATATAAAATTTTCAGTGAAAATTCTCAGCAAAAGGCAGATCATGGTGGATTTGTTCTTATCTAAGGAGGAGGAATAGAGGACACCTTGAACACTGATACAGCCCGGTGTTTCTCCCACGGGCACGTCGTGGATGATACACAAGTTGTGTTTTGTAAGTGCAGCCTCTGATTCTGTTTGCAGCCTTGCTATGAGGAGAGCTGTCAAACAAAAGTTTATTCCCTATGAGAGTATACACTTGGTTTGTTCAGTAAACCCTAGATTGCCTCCTACAAATATTTTAACTTGGAACTTTCATCTTAAGATTGCCTTATAGTCTCATTAAAGAGAGGTTTTGAAATCAATGCACTTGTTTCTTCATCACTTTTATGAACTGGGAAGCTACTGCTATGCCATCTTCAATCATAACCAGACTGTTTGCATATAGATGTTGATTTTTTTTTTTTTCATAGAGAATGGTATTGGTTTTGCATTTGCATTATGTAAGAGAATTCAGATGAGAAATCCCATTTTGCTCTCAGAATTATTTTCTAGTCTTGTTTGTAGCTGATTCTACCCATCCAAATAGGCTTTCTTTGTGTCTTGTGATGATTTAACGTATCATTTCATGAAGGTAACTAAAAACTTTCAGAAAATTATTTTTATTGCCGAGTATTTCTTTTGAAAATATTAACTCACACCTCCTGTATTATTTTAAGAATGCAAATGTCATATTTGTCCTTTCTTTGTCTACTCTTTTTTTCAAATATAAATAACAAAAGACTCATGTTTGACAAAATTATTCTGTAGATCTGATCTTTTATGTCTGTATGCAAGCTTATGCTTGCTGATCTTCTTTCCTGACCATTGGAAAATTCAGCCAAAAAAAAAAAAAAATGCTTAGGAAGAGTATTATTTCAATTGCATATATATTTTGTGTAGGAAGGTTTTGGGGATCAAGATTAGTCTTGATGCAGGTAGCTTAAAACTCTTCTTCTCCTAAAAGGAGCAGTACCTTGTAATATCAAAATTGTGTTCAGATTCGTCCTGGGAACTGTATTTGGGTGCCAGTACCAGGGTAATAGTGATGCCAGTCCATTGCTTCCAGGACCCCATTCTGTGTATGGACTTGTAGCTATTCCAAATATGAAATAAAGCAGGTAAGATCAAGTCTGCTTCATAACTAGGAAGGAAACTTCCACTGTAGTTTACTACTGCCTAGGTAGAAGGTCGAGGGAGGTGATTTTCCCCCTCTACTCTGCTCATGTGAGGCCCTACCTGGGGTCCTGCATCCAGCTCTGGGCTCCCCAGCACAAGAAGGACATGGACGTGTTGGAGGGGGTCCAGAGGGGGCTGCAAAGATGATTAGAGGGCTGGAACCCCTCTCCTATGAAGACAGGCTCAGAGGATTGGGCTTGTTCAGCCTGGAGAAGAGAAGGCTCTAGGGAGACCTTATTGCAGCCTCCAGTATCTGAAAGGGGCCTACAAGAAAGCTGGGGAGGGACTTTCCACAACGGCCTGTAGTGATAGGATGAGGGTAATGGGTTCAAACTGGAAGTGGGTAGATTTAGATTGGAAATTAGAAGGAAATTTTTTATCCTGAGGGTGGTGAGACACTGGCACAGGTTGCCCAGGGCATTATGGATGCTCCATCCCTGGAGGTGTTCAAGGCCAGGCTGGATGGGGCCTTATCAACCTGGTCTAGTGGGAGGTGTCCCTGCCTATGGCAGGGAGGTTGAACCTAGACGATCTTTGAGGTCCCTTCCATCCCAAACCATTCTATGATTCTATGAAATCTGAGAGGTAAGAGAATAGAAAAAACATGGAGGCCAGTCATATACAAAGGGCTGAAATGGTCATAAAGTAAGTAATGATGTTATCTGCTCCCAATGTTTTAGACAAGTAATTCCAAGATACTGACTTAATTTCAGTCTTTTCAAGTATTCACTTAATTTGGGCTTGTTTCAGAAGATGCACCCATTTCTCATATTGATTTTCTTACAGTGCCTTTAAGGAATGCCCCATAAAGCTGCTTTTGTTGTTGTTGTTGTTCAGATGGAATGCTTCCTTTTTTTTTTTTTGACCAGTTCTCCTGATGCTGTTCTTAATAGTTTACTATTATTATTGTTTGTTTAAAGACCTATTGGACAGTTCATCTGTTAAGAGCAGGGGTGCACAAGAGTAAGTAGGATGAACATAGGTGTATACTATCAAGACATTAGAAAATACATCATAAAGAGCAGCTCCACATGCATTAAGAAATTGTATTTACCATCATAACTTTTTCTTCTCTGATTTCTCGTTTATTCGTCTTCTTGGTACTCATTCCCAAACAACTTTTAGACCAAAATGACTCTTTTCAATAGTTTAAATCATTTTTGAAGAAGTTGTTGCTGCAAGTTTGATTGGTTCAGAAATTTATGTGTTGTAATACCTTAGTTGTCTTTTAACAAAATTGGAGTTTCTGACTTTTATGAGTTCTGAAATTTCCTTGACGCATGAAAGTTTTTGTTAGACTATGATATGAAATGGTTGTGTGGAAATCTATTCTGGGCTGCTAAGGAACAGAGTCTGTTTTAGTAGAATGAGAATTAATATATTTTGTACTATTTAAAATAAGTGTGTGATTAATTTTTTGATGAGTTGCAGGCTACTGCAAATCCAATTTAGGCAAGCAAAATTTGAGATAGAAATGTGTTAGCTGAAAATATTTAATCATAGACATGAATATGAACTTATCATGCTTAGTGCTTCACACTTGCAGGTTAGCTTGAATTATTAATGCATATTGTTCAGTGGGAGCAGAAGAGACAATAGCACTGACTGACTGTGACGAGGAACATCGTCTTACTGGTGGCCAGTAGCCATAGAAGATTTTCTCCTTTGTTATCTTGGTATGGCTGACCACCCATTTTGATGCCAGATCAGAAAAAATGAGCTTTTTTTTCTCTTTACAGTCTGATCCTTTGTGCAAATGTGTATGTTTTAATGCTAATAAAGGTGATTTTTTAAAAAATTTTTTTTTCCATGTAGGAATAGAATCATCTTACCACTAAAGTTTGTCTGATAACGCTGACTGGCAATTAAAATTGCAGGCGACTGGGGGATTCCATCATGTTTGTAGCTGTTTCTCTTCCTTGTGCCAGAAATCAATGTTGCAGCCGTGGCAAATATGAAACGGAAAAATAAAAAGTTGCATTCAAAACTTGGAGTCAGTGCACGTTACACTGAATTATTGAACAATATAATTTTAAAACTTGAGAAATAAAATTGATATTTAAGCCATTTCACTTGATAATCGGGTAATGGATGCAGAAAAAAGCTAGTTGCACACTTTCCGTTACTTTACCTTCAATTATATGTTGATGTATGTGTTTGTTTTAGGTACAGGACACCGGTAGACAGGTGACAGTAAAGTTTTGTTAGGGAGGTGCGTTGTACTTTGGAAGCAATGAAAGAATATGGTATTTGAAAGGCAGCCTGACAGGATGTGTGATGAAGGATAGCTGGCACGGTGTCTGTGTGGGCTTGATGGTTGAGACTCAGCAGATCATTCATCAGCCCTCGAGGGTTACGCAGGCAACGTTTGGATGAGAGATTTTGGTTACCGGTTGCACATCCTCTGGGGAAGAGCTGCAGGCAGAACAAGCTCCAGGGCACTTGCATGTTAGTCTGCAGACCAGGATCCCTCCCAGTTCCAGGGATGGTCATAGCTCTGTAGGAGGGCGAATCTCCGGAGGACTCCTGGCATCAGAGACCAGACTTCAGTAAGATGCAAATAGGTGGTTGAGAGATCTTGGATTCCCTCTCACTCTGGAAAAGATTGTTTAAAGCACAAGTAGGGTCTGTTGCCTGTTTCAGCAGCTTGTTTGATTTCTGAGAATCTTTAATTTCTTTCAAGATCTGAGGATCTTTAAATTATTCTTTAAAGACAGTCAAAACAAACAGTTTATTAGGAAAAAGTTGGGATTAACATTATGCACTTGGGTGCATTTTTCTCCTCTCCCCCCCTTTTTCAACTTTTTTTGGTGTGTGCCCTAATCAGTCATTTTTTTACTAGCAATAACAGACGTGCTCAGGGCAGAAAGAAAAGTTGATTAAATGTTACATTATTGCTTTATCTGTCATTTTTCAAACAGAGAGCAGAAAAAAAAAAAGGAGAAAATGAAAAGAATAAACTTCTTCCTGATTCTTCTCCCAGCGGCGTGGAGCCATGTAGCCTTGTCATGAAAAGGTCACTTAGATTTTCGTTGAAATGATGGCAGCAAGGACTCTGTTTTATGTTTGAGCTCTTTCCTCCTGTTTTTTGCTGTGACAGAGCATGAGGCTGCTCCCGCTTGCAGAGCCTGTTACAGCAACGGGCGTAAGGCAGCGAGGCGAGTACCAGAGCTCCCAGGTTTGACAGAATGGTAGAAGAATGACAGGAAAGAAAAGAGAAAATTATATCCTAAGTGAGGGTTGTAGGAATATTAAATCTAACACCTGACAAGAGATTACTCCAAACCCAGCAGCCTTGAATATGAATCATTCTAATGAACTCTGTGTGGAAGTGTACCTGAAGACAGCCCAGAAACTCAGTCTGCTGAAAGCACAGTTGCTCTCCTGCTTCTGACAGCACTTTACTCCTACTGTATTTACTGATAGTCACCTTTTTTTTTTGCCTGTGGTTTTGTTTTTTGGAGCTTAAGAGTTTGTTTTTAAAAGGGTTGAACTATTCTTGTATTCTTTTTATCCCCAAAGTGAGCATTAAGATCTTCAAATTTTTAGGTTGGGGTTTTTTTTAAGTTAATATTTGTTTTGATGACTGTGTAACTTTGGTTTTGGCTAAAATTCACAGGAGGTTTTTGTCCATGGGAGAAATTGTTTTAATTTTCCCCGTGTTCCGTTTCTGTGTGAACTTTTTAGAGAGATGTGTTATCTGTGTGGCTTTTGCTCAATATTGATTGGATGCACTGAGAAAAGAATAGTGTTTCCTAATTCATCAGCACATGGGTTTCTTCCTTGTATTTTCATGTTTAATTGCTTAATGAATCCTGCCTCTGCTTAGCTGAGATCTCTATGATGTTTACAGCTCTAAGCAGAGGGATTAAAGCCCAGTAGTTTTGTAGGAAACATATAATTATCTTACTAGACCTTCAGTAGTTTTTCATCTGAGGTCCACAATCCAGCCCATACGGAAGCAAGCTGTCAGCTCTGGTGGTGGTGACCCATTTACTTGAGGACGACTGGACCTCTACATTCTTTGTGTGGTACAGATGGTGCAGAAGTCAGGTACGAGACTTCGGTAGCTGATGGGTTTCTTGGGAACACCAACAATTTAAGAATAGCAACCATTGTTTTCTTTGTAGCATTTGTAAAACTAAAATTTGTTCCTGGGCTGGAAGTGTGTGTGAAAACTTGTGAAAAGCCAATGGCAGAAAAAGGAGCAAAGAAAGAGGCATTTGGGGGGAAATTCCCAAGAACAGGCTCAATCCTAGAAAGTGCTGAGTGCTACTAGAGAAGGCTGACTGCTCCTGCTGCTTACAGCAACATGAATGTGCACCTATAGCAGCAGCTTGGGAAGCACCTTTATATCTCTTTAATTTCATTGCGAAGCGCAGAACATCCTGTGAGCAGGTGACATTCTTCGTTGTGCTGATTTAAAGCCCTGTGCACTCTCCAAATTTAAAATACCGGTGACAGGAGCTAAGCCTTCTCACTTGTAGACAAAGGATAGACCTATTTTAAATAGTTAAAAAGCCTCTTAGCAAGACCGGTGTCCAACTGCAAAGGAGAAAACTCTTGTGGACTGACAGATACTTTGCTAAACAGAGCTGGAGATGACCAGAAGAGAGATGTTTGCAGAGCACTGTCCTGGTGGAGTTGCAAACACGCCTGAGGAACCAGGTAGAAACATACGGGTGGGAGGGAATAGTTTGAGATGCAGATAGATCCCCTAGCTAGCAATGCGCAGCGATAAAAAGCCACGGATTTGTTAAATATCATTTTGCAGCTTCTGCAGGACAAAGGAAACACAAAGAGAAAACACATAAATGCAGATTATGCGTTTTGTTGCTGGTAACTAGTATTTTTCATTAATGCTGAGACAAAAATGTGTAGGCCAATTGTATTAAGCAAAGCAAGCAATTCTCTGCGTATCACATATATATTACTAACTGCGCTTCTAGTCATTAATTAAGCAGGGTTCTCTTATGTGTAGATTATGCTGGCAGGTTAATTATGGTTACCAGGTTACTGAATCAATAAATGAATGAGGGAAACAGATTGCATACCTTGAAGAAATGGTGTTAAATTAGAAAGGAACAGAGGGGCTATACTGAGGCAATTTAAAGGGAGAAGTCATGAATTTGAATTTAAGCAAAAACATGGATTAAGTTCAAGATCTGTTTGAAAAAAAAAAAAGAAAAAATATTTTAAATGCTAATTGCAAGCAGTAATAGTATAGGAATAACAAAGTAATGATTTTCTTCCCCAGGTATTGGCACTGTGTATAAATGTATTCCCTTTTTATGCTCTCATCTTACTCAGTCTGCAAGAGCCGCATCTGTTCTGTAGAGTCTTTCTCCCCGCCTGAATTTTCAGGGCTATTGAAGGTGTGATAAAATACTTGCTCCTCTTTGCAAAAGCTTCAGGACCACTTAGCTCAGAGCCGCGACCTTCCTTTTCGTGTTTGATGTGTTGTTCATATCTTGTCTCACAGTGACAAGAAGTTATTTATATTTACCAAAAGAGTAAATACAATATAAATGGTTTC
The DNA here is from genome assembly GCA_033124195.1 of Coracias cyanogaster. NCBI lineage: Eukaryota > Metazoa > Chordata > Aves > Coraciiformes > Coraciidae > Coracias > Coracias cyanogaster. The sequence continues at coordinate 24,643 of JAVSBS010001315.1, forward strand.
CATTATTTTTGTTGCATTAGAATAAATTTTGTAAAAGCATATTCACTAATAGTTAACCCTAAAATTGGCCTCTCAACTTCAGTCACCAAAGGGAAATACTTCACTGGTTCCTAGAAGAAGAGACACCATTTAAAATGAAGGACATTACTCAGAAAGACTCTGGCTTCTTCACTCACATTGCCTGTGAGAAGCTCTTTTTCAGACGTATCATGGTCTGATAATACACTCTTGATGTAACTCTTCCTTATCATAGGTGGAGCTGATGAGTGTTTACTCTTGCCATGATTTCAGACACTACTGAGCTGAACACATGCTGCTCCCGGTAACTTGGGTAGTTCTTCCTGGCAGCGGCATTTGAGTTTCCCCATCTCTACTCTTCCACTCAGCAGCGCAATGAAACAGTGGAATTTTCAGTATGTCTCCATTCCATAGTTCACTGAATGACACTGGAGTTCTATTAGAAAGGAATCTGACAGATAGAAAAGGTGGTCATTGGACAGATGGAGCTATTTCTAAGGCGTGGAGCTTAAGGCGGAATAATCAGGTTGGAAAGGTGGTAACGTTTGGTAATTCCAAGGAGTGCAGACTTGTACACTGAGCTAGCCCTGCGATGCCCTTGCACCCTTGTGCTCTTAGTGTTGTCTCTTCTAATAACAACAGTGTGAAATGATACCTGGGGGCTCTCCAGCTGAGCAGGGTGGCCAAGGCCATGGGTCTCTGCTTCCAGTTGTGCTGGTTGAAAAGCTGCTGCTCCCAATTGCGTATCACAGTGTCTTTGCTGGAGGTGTTGGTCCTCCTGACCCATCAGAGAGCAGTGAGCTACTTGGTTGACCATTCCTTAGCTCAGTTCACAGAGGGAGGATTAACTAAAAGCCTTTAGGTAATGTCGTTACTGGCTTTGTTATTTCTGACATACATAAGCTAGAAAGTACTTCCATCTGCAGCGCACCTGGCAAATTGGAGGGGTCTCCAGTCATGAGATAGTAACCTTTGGGTTGGAGGAGAAGGTGTGTACGAGATCTTTTGTGTTCTGGCTGACCACCTAAGTTATTCTTCCTTTGATAAGCCCCACCGTCCATTTTGGTCACCCTGGAAGGTAACTTGTATTAACCCATATGCGACCATTAGCGCTTCATTCCTCTGTGTGACTTTCCACTTTTTCATCTGTCTTCTTGGGAGAAGGTCTCTCTGTTTTCTCAATGCCAAGCCAAGCAAAGCCCTGATCTTGTTCAGGTCCTTCAGTTTCTGCTGAAATAATTAATGAGGTTTTGTGTGAGCTGTCGCAAAGAGCCTAGAGACTGCTAGATTTGCCTACACAGTTGCCGTGGTGCACCTTGGCCACGTTGTTTGTAAAGCAATTTTGTCTCTAATATAAAAGGTACTGTATAAAATCAGTTCCTATTATCTTTGGGTAGAGAATTTTCCATCTGAATTGTAAGCTTAGAATTACTGACTATCTCCTTAAACACTTCCTGATAATAATGATACATGTTCTTCCAGCTAATATATATCATTACTTTTTATCAAGCAAGGCTTGGTTCATTGCTGTAGAAATAATATGATTTACTGGCCTCCAGCCAATCAGTTAATTACCTGCTAGTTCCTTAAAGCACCTGGGGCTTTGGTTCATTCCAGTGTAAGTTATTAACTTGCTGGTAAAGGATCAGTACCTCATAAATAGTTTCTCTAAATAACTTTACAGTGCTGCTGAAATTTAATTTTTTAATTATTATTTATTCTTATTTATAAGAATTTATAACATAGAATAATTTATTCTTATGTATAAGAATAAATATATGGGAGACGGCTTAAAATTGCAGTTCTATAAGGCAACGGTTTTGATTTGAGATATCAAACAGTAGCCTCATATCCATGTGAACAGTGTACAAGTGTGATAGAGCTGTTACTTAGGCACCTTCAGGTCTTTGGGAGAAGCTCAGTAGTTTTACATGTACCAGAGCGACTGAAGACTGATTTGTTTTGTAATACGTAGTTCATTGTGGGTTTTTGATCATGTTGTTATAATAAGATTGAGTAAGAAAACTTAGGCCAGGCTTCACTTGTGGTAAGTCCATTGAGGTAACTTAAAACAGTTAAGCTGTCTTAAAGTTATTGAGACGGTAGACTCTTTCACCTCTCTTTTTCCCTTCTTTTTTTCCCCAGAACTCAAAAGCCACTTACTTGTTTAAAATGTGGGAGAATCGATGTAAAAATTGCTGTTCTCAGAAGGAAAAAGCTGGGGCTGTCTTTGGCCCAGGACAGGAAGAATCCTTTAGGCAGGTTCTGTACCTGAAGTTAGAAACTAATTTTTCTGCAGCATTCTTGTGGTTTTGATTCTAAAGTGTGTCTCAACTGATTAATTGCTTTTGTAGCTCAAGGGGAGAGAAAAGATTCTATAATTGCTTAGGTCCTAGACCTTGCTTAGATGCCTTATTTCTGCTAAATAAACCGATGGCCCGGATAGCTAATTTAAGGACAGGTATTACACACTCTTCTTGCAATGGACCATTACTATATCCTGTGGGACTTGAACTCCCTGTGAGAAGTTAACAAATATGCCCAGGTGAAAGAAGTTACATTAATCCCGTTTCAGCTGTTACCTCAGGTGAAAGAAGTTAAAATCTTCTAGTCAAGCACAAATGGGGAAAGAAGTTGTTCTTTGTGTCTTGTGATGTTTATGTACATCAGGATGGGTGAGGAACCTGGCAAGATCCAGAAGCAGTGAGTCACCATGGCAAGTGGCTGGCCAGCTACAGTAACTGGATCAAATCCGCTTGACCTTGGCTTGTTAATTTGGTTTGGATGGTGGCTTGAAGGAGTGGGTGAAGCACGGTAAGGAGATAAACCAGAGGGTGGTCTGTGCAAGAAGGTTGAGAAAAGTAGTGCTTACCATAGCAGGTACTGGGATAATATGGACAAGAGAGAGAGAAGGGGTCACTGGAGCAGGAGCAGTGATCAAAGAGATACTGAGGAGCGTGATGCAAGTTCTCCTGCCCTGCACTTTCTTGCAATTCTTGCAGCCTACAGGAGAAAGGTTGCTGTACCCAAAGCTACCAGCTGTGGAGTCCTCAGCACAAGGATATCAACCTATTGGAGCGGGTCCAGAGGAGGCCACAAAAATTACCAGACTTCTGGAACATCTAACGTTTGAAAAAAGGCAGAGAGTTGGGGTTCTTTAGCCTGGAGAAGAGAAGGCTCCGAGGAGACCTTACTGAGGCCTTTTAGTACTTACAGGGGCCTATAAGAAAGATGGCGACAGTCTTCTTAGCAAGGCCTGTTGCGACAGGACAAGGAGTAATGGTTTTAAACTCAAAGAGGGTAGGTTTAGACTAGATATAAGGAAGACATGTTTTACAGTGAGGATGGTGAAACACTGGAATGTGTTGCCCAGAGAGGTGGCGGTTGCCACATTCCTGGAGAGCCAGGTCAGGTTGGATGGGGCTCTGAGCAGCCTGATCTAGTTGAAGATGTCGCTGCCCATTTCAGGGGTAGGTTGGACTAGATGTCCTTTAGAGGTGCTTTCCACCACAAAATATTCTATGATGAACTGATAGCTGTTGTGCTGCCCTGCTTTCTTCCTTTTTTTCCAAAAAGCCTCTGCCAAGGTGGCATGGTACTATATGGTGGATATACCCATACAGAACATTCCTTGTTGTGGGATTTCAGCAGCCAAATAAGGAAGAATAGCTTAAGATAAGAGCAGATACAGAGATGAGCTTTCTTGTCCCTGTTTGTATAGGCTGGCTAAGTTGATGGCTAACCGAGGGGGAGAGGCACATTGCCCACCTAATGAGCGCCAAAAGGGAAAATGTAGGTTTGTGTCACTGCTGAGAGGTGGTTCTGACTGAGAAATAAACACCAAAGCAAAGCAGCTGTAGCTGAAAATTGGATTCTCAGCAGCAGGAAGTGCCTGATCTGATTGTTCACACCTTTATTTTCCACATCTTGGTCACGCTGTACCTTTTATTTTTCTCTTCGTTTTCCCTTTGCCCTCCTCCCCCTCCTTGGTCCTTCTGACTTGCAGCCCTCTCAGGTCTACCAGTTGGTCTCTCTCTGCCCGCAGACCTGGGAGCAACGCTCGACTCTAGTGTAGGTGTAACAGCTGCTTTTATCTTGCGTGCTGCAGTTCTCTGACTTGTGCATCTCGGAGCAAAACTGATAAAGACTGCTAAGATGGTCATTTTCAATCTTTATTAGCTTATCATAATTTTCAAACCTCCTGAAAGAATTGTGTGTTTAGTTAAGTGATGATGAATAGGGATGCTTATGAATAAAATACACCAATTATGTCTGATTTTGTAATAACAGTGTAAGACTTTTGTCTCTGCCTTAAGTCTATATAAAGAAAGGGATCACAAGAGAGCAATATGTCACTATGAAGCCACCATCGTGAACTTTTTGCCTGGGTGAGAAGATTTTTACGTTTAAGGTGCAAGTTCCCACTTGTTCGGACAAGGACATGCCCATACGTGGAAGATGGGCCCTTTCCAGGTTTTGAATACTTGCCCCCCTTGCAGTTTCAGCTGGCTGGGCAGTAGGTTAGGATAGACAGCAAAAAGCTACTTGGAACGTGCGGTGGTACAGTCAGATGAAGATGGGCACTAGTCTCATAAAACAAGTTCAAATCTCTATTTAGAGCAACAAAGGAAGTAGTCAAGTATAGGAAGCTAAAAGCTCAAGTTTACTCTCTGTGCTGCAATGATCAATAGAGTTTACACCAAAATGTCAGTAATGAAATAACTTGCAGGTTTTTTTGTTTATAGTGCTAATACATCGATGTTCCATTTCTTCTCTTGCAGCTGCGCTGAGAGCTTGTGCTGATGGAGGTGCCAATCATCTCTATCACTTCACAGAAGGAAGCCAGGACAGGTATGTTAACAATAACCTTGAAATCCTTGAAGTCACCCTTTCTCAATGAAAGTAAAATACGGAGGAGCAGGATCTGTTCAGTCACTGAAGTAGCTGCCTGCTCTGTGCGTGGTACTTTAATCAACAGTGGCAGGTAGTATAATATTTTCTCCACATTATCTTTAATATTTATTCCTTGATACAATTTTTAAAAAAACACAGCCTGAAATACCTTTTCTCCTTAAGCACACTGGTCTTTTTTCCTCTTGAAAGCTCTGCTCTCAGTCTGTCTTATTGCATCCATCAGAGCTAGGGCTTTGATGCAGCCTCTGAAAAAACTTGCTGTGCCTCTAGCAAGCATTGACTAGAAGAACATCTGCTCTGTCTCACCAGGAGCTGAAAGAAACTATGTCCTCTTCATTATTCTTCTGAGACCTTTGAGGAAATCTGTTTGCTTTGTGAAGTAAGAAGGGTAATAAAATAGGAAGTCTACTTTTCTTTTTGAATTATTTGTAAATTAACATCAGGGTATCATATACGACCAGAGGGAAACACAGAGGTTATCTATAAATGTATATGCTAGGTGAGGAAATAAAACTGAAAGGACAATATGTTCTTGTTTTCTGTAGTGGCATTTAAAATTGTAAAATATCCCCAGTTTCTGCCCCAGAAGTGCTGTGCTGGAGCAAAATACTGCATTAAAGTACTTTTTCATTTTTGTAGTAGAACCATGGAATACTGGGTAATCTGAGGTTACTAAGGATCCTTTTTGCTTGTCTTTAGGGTTTTCAGTTGTTTTGAGCAAGAATTCATAAATAGATAGTTAATAAAAGCAAATAGATGAATAAAGCTGACTCTCAAGGCAAAGGACTGAGGCAGGTATTCGGTAGAACTTACAAACTTGAGAACATACAGCAAAATCTGACACGTATTTTGTGTTTCACCTCATGGCAAGTGAGGGAAGCTTGGTTTCCTCCTGTCTTTCAGAGTAAAGACCAGAGCTGGAGGAAGACTGTAGTCTTAAAGTAATTGCTAACTTAAAATTCCTTCCTTTGTCACATGTGAGAAGTTTGATGGCTGAGATCTGCAACTGCTAAAAGAGAGGCTGGAGTCTGTCAGGCACTACTAGCTGTTGTAGGAGTATTCCTTCTGTAGTTATCTATTCCTCTTCTACTAGTAGTCACTCACAGAGCCATGCACAACTTAATCTTGAATTCAAACAGAAATCTGTTTTACTTGCACCAAGCAGTTCTCTTTGATAATGGTGATACTCTCCAAAAAAAAAACATTTTAGAGCTTTCATTTTACTTCCTTCTGTAACCTGTTCATCTCTTCTGCACACCTTTATGTTCATATTAAATAAATATAATTCGGGGAAAATGGATGACTATACCTTGACTGAATATTTCGTTCAGTCTTACATACTTGGCCCTTGGAGTATTCTTTTTCTCTCTCTTTCTTCTTCTCATCTTAATTGCTTTGGGTAGGTATATTTTACCTTCAAAGTGATTCTTTTGAAACAAAAGAAGTGACCTGCATAATTTTGATTTTTGTCTTTAAGAAATCATTCTGCTGGAAAGAATATTAATTTACTTCTCGGAAGTATTTTCCCTTAAATTCCCTGTCCAGTGTTATTAAAAAGCTGTCTGCTCAGACTCTACTGACATGCTAATAATTTTTTTAATGCTGTCTTAACCTTCTGTTTAAAGATCTTTTATTCAAAGCCCTGATACCTAATTATGTTGTATCAAAACCTAAAAACTATAGTCTTTTAATTCTAGAGAGATTATTATATCCAAGACATATAAATGAAGAACTTGATTGATATTTTGGGCTTGATTCTCAGTGACACCAAAGAGTGTGAAGGATCTTTTAGAATGGGAATAAATGATAACATTCTGGGAAAAGGACAGCTTGCAGTATGGGACTGTTATAGGAGCGATCTTCCTTTGGAGCTAAGTGAAGTAGCCGTTATTTTGAAGGGTCTGTTACCGAATCCGAGAAAAATATAGGGCCAGAAATGACCTCAAGAGATCCGTCCTTCTTTGCTTCTGCTTTAAGGTGAAGAAAAACCATGTTGCATTCTTGATGCACATCTAGTTAGCTGGTTCTTCAAAATCATCAAGTGGGAGCCCTCCACCCTCCCCTCCCCATCCATCATCCTCTGCTTTAGGCTAAAATATTCCCAGATTGTTTGGTCTTTATTGCTCATCTTTTTTAATGGCTCTTATTGGCATCTCCTCAGTTAATTCATAACTATCCTAAAGTGCTGTAGCTGAAGCTAGGCAACATGCTCTACAGGAGACTTACCCAGCACTGATCGAGTGGTTAACTTGCTTCTCATGAGAAGTCGGCCTATGCTGTTGGATGAAAAGCTGCAAGAGAGATTCAAGGGCCCCCTGTTTCCCGCTTCCATTGGTTTCTTGTGTTGTCCATCAGTGTCTTGTTTCTGTGCTCAGGTGGTTCACCTATTCCCATCAAGCAAAGGAGGTTCTCACCTTCCTCTGTACAGCACTGTGCCCGCTGGCTCGGCAATGTGACTTCAGGTCATGAGATGAACGTGTGTAAGATGTTCTATTTCCCCATCTGTGTTTGGGTTTCATTTTTATGATGTGTTTGGTTGGTTTTCCCATAAGTTTCTGTGAAAACTAGCTCAACAAATCTGAATTGCAATTATGCTTGTTTAAAAACAAACCAACCCTAGAAAACCTTCATTTTTGTAACTACTCATAAGGAGAATTAGGCTGGTTTTTAGAATGATGTGTTTGAATGAAGTGACTTCTAGAGCAGGGGGGGTACGAAGAGTAACCAAAAGGGCAGGATAACTTTTCCTTGGAGAGGCCCATCCTTGGGAGCTGTCAGTATTGGGGACAGAGGAAAGACAGGAGGGAAGAGGGAATGGACTCCTGTGCTGTGTTGCTTTTCTTTCTCTAACCCTACAGCCCAGAAATGTTATTTTCCTTAGACTATGTTTTTTCCTTGTTAATATCAGTTCACACTTCTAAATGACAATTACTGCTAAACCATTCTTGATTGCTAAACATTTTCAGCTAATGAGAGTTAAAGATGAGTTACTGGGTTTTTGCTCTGCCTTATTGTGTCTGCCTTGCCTGTGCTGTTGTGTATTCCCTGGAATCACTATGGAGCACTCTTACCCACCTCACAGTTAGGTTGGTGCTTATCTGTATCACACTACAGCGACTCCTTTCTCAACACTTTCTGATTAAATCTTAAGGCATTGATTAACCTGTGTGTCACTGGCTTTGGGGTATACGAAGGTGAGGATGCGTTGAAAACGATAATTGTGTTGGCACCTGTAAAAACAGTCATTAGTACTTGTGTCTCAGATGCTGTTTTCCAGAGAGATGTCAAATCCCATCGTGTACTTGGGTTTTGCAACATGAAGAGCTTCAGGTTAAAGAAGGGAGCATTGAGCTCTGTAAGAGGAAGGATAATCCCATCATAAAAATACTGACTTTCTGGGGTTCTGTTTAGTATTCCAGTGTATCAGACTTACTGTATGACATGAAGTGACTTGCCTACAATCACTAAGAACGTCACTTTTGCTACCCTTCTGGCTTCTTTCTGTGAACTTCATAAAATATAAGAGTAGCAGCGATGGTTGTGTATTTTGATGTAGCAATTTCTACATACAAAACATACAGAGGTGAACTTAGGTGAGGCATAAAAAAGCAGTTGCTACTATATAATGCTTCTCTGAACTGCGCATGCAGCTCCAAGAAGCTTTACTTGTGTGTTTGAACATTAGGAACAAATTTTGTAAACATTTCTGCTTGATGGAGCTGCTAAATTTCAAGCATGGGCCTCAAAAAACCTTTTCAATAGCATTTATATTCGGGAATACAGATTGCTACATAAAGGTTGTCTTTTGGTGACAATCCCCAACAACACCCTCCCCCCCCAAGGATTTAAATAAGCTATTTAGTCAGATTGAATCACAGGTATTGGTTGTACAAGGTGATGTAACTTCTTTAACTTGGATTTAACAAACTGTGTCCTAGGTTTTGTGCTGAAAAGCTACAGGGGAAAATAGAAGTCTTAACTGTGCAGCTTTTGCAGCTTACACTTGTACTTTTAAACATCAATGAATGAATTTAGACTTACCACAAACTTTTTAATGCCGAGTACTGCTGAGGAGTTTCATGTCCTTCACATGTCTGGAAATGTGTGGAAATGTGGAATATCCAGGATTAGCTGCTCTATCACCTTCCCAGGGACTGAGATGAGGCTGAGCAGCCTGTAGTTCGCTGAGTCTTCCTTCTTGCCCTTCTTGAAGACAGGAATGACATTTCCTTTCCTCCAGTCTTCAGGCACTTCTGCCAGTCATCATGACTGATCAAAGATAATAAAGGGTGGCCTTGCAATGGCGCTAGCCAGCTCCTTCAGCACTCAGGTGTGCATCCTGTCTGGGTGCTTGGATTTATATACATCCATTTTGCTCAAGTATTCCCTGTCCTGATCCTTTTCACCAAGAGTACATCTTCCTTGCTCCAGTCTTTTCCCATGGTCCCTGGTGCCTAGGTTTCCTGAAGGCAGGTCTTGCTGGTGCAGACCGAGGCAAAGGCGGCAGTCAGGACCATGGCCTGTTCTGTGTTCTGTGTAACCAGGTCCCCTCTCTTGTTAAGCAGCGGGACCACATTTTTGCTAGTCTTCTTTTGTCACTTGTGTACTTCTAGAAGTCCTTCACGTTGTCGTTGACATCCCTGGCCAGATGCAATTCCATTTGGACTTTAGCTTGCCTAACTTCATCCATCGCCAGGCAGAGCTCCATGTGTTCCAGCTTCTCTCTCACGTAAAGGGTGACAAGTCGTCCTCATCTTCCCATCCTGTCCTTCCTAAAGAGCCTATATCCCCTCTTTGCAATGCTCCCTCCATGCTTCCGTGATGCCAACAAGATTGTAGCTTTGCAACCACACACACATATCTAACTCGTAATGTTTTTCCCCATGCTGCATGCATTCTCCAGGGCTTTATTTTGCCTCAAAAGTTTGAAAAGGAAGCAATAGGTTTAACCTTTGAATAGGAAGACTAAGCTAGTGTAACTTCAAGAGGAAAAGTAGACGTATGTTTGCTTGCATGAAAGGCAGAAAACTAACTCGTAGTGGAATTGTCTGTAATTTTGATGGCTTCATGAGTGTGTTTTGGCAATTAGTGAGGGTTGGTAGTGCCAGTTCATCAGCTGTCCTGTCCTTTTGTTGGCTAGTTCAATTGGCTAAACTGAATTTGCCTAATCTTAGAAACGACTGTCTCCATCATCAATATAATCAAAAAAGAAATAGCAGGGCAGCAGCAATACCCGTATGTAAAATGAGATCTTTTGTCTTGTTTCCTGAATAACCTTCTACTCATGGAAAAGTAGGTCCCTAATAGGATTATAGAGTGAGAAATTCATATATACTTCACTGTGTTCCATATGGGATTAGAAATAGGGTACTTATGAAGGTAATTAGCCATTGATGTAGCTTAATGTAGGGTTGAGAAGAATTCTTTGCTTGAACTCTTCAGATTAAACTCAATATTGTTTTTAAGCTATTTTATATTCAGGCAAAATTTAGAGCACTGATGCAGAAAACACCAAATGAGATTTTCTGAGTATGGAGATATACTAGAAGAGTACAATGGCCTTTTCTTATCTTTAAAATCTGTTCATTGTATGTTTTGGGGAGGATGTGAGATAGTTATACATGTGAAATTTTTGCTTTATTAATGTTGATATAAGGATATGTTTCAGTAATGTTAAAAAAAAAAAAAATTGGCCTGTGAAGCTGTGAGGTCAAAGCTATTTGAAATGGCTTTCCCATTGCTGCTGGTGGTGAAGAGTTCTTTGAATTGAGGGATTACAGTCTGAAAGCCAGGAAAGTTGAAAGCTGAGGCGGTGCTTTATTTGTCAAATGGCTTAAGGAAATCTTTTACATCAGACATTTTTGCCTGACCTAAAAATGAGCAATGTTTAAAGATCAAAATCAGGATCTTGAGTTTATCCTAATAAATTCTGCAGGAGTGTTCAGAAAACCCGTCCCTATCCACAGTCTGCTCCTTTAGGAAATACCTGTCTTTGGATCTGTTTTTAAATCCTAGCTTATTTTGGAAAAGAGCCAGGCACCAACAGATTTCAAGAAAACAAAGCAACTTACCTCTCAGTGTTTGGAAAGATGAATCCATTTGGAGTTACATAATGTGTTTGTTTCACGTAGTGCAGATGAGAAATTCTCAGGATTCATTAAGATCATCTGGGTTTTTTTACTTTATTCATTTATATCTTCAATTTAATTACTTGCACTCAATTACATTTTCAAATACATGTTTTCCAGTAGCCATGCGCTGTAAATATAATTCAAAGTTTGTTCCAGAAACAATGAAGAATTGAGATATTAAGAGCTGAATTATCAAGATACTCATGGATTCAGTCCTCAATTTAAACCACAATTAGCTTCCTGTATTGGTGTTTCCTGAAAGTACTAGGGCAATAACATCACTAGGCATATCAGGCTTGTTGGCTCTCTGAATCAAATGCTCACAGAATGGATGAGAGATGAAAGTCATTGGTGCTTTTTGAACTGCTGGGTTCTCCTTAAGCAGCAGGATAAAGCCAGACCAGGAGGGTGTATTCTCCTGGACCTATTGACTAAGTCACTATAGTGCTTTATTTCTATTCAGTTAGTCGTCGGATGCTATAAAAGGAGTCATCTGGAAGTTACACAGCCATGGTTTGGATTCATTTGAGAATTTTAGGAAGGGCAGAAGTACTGTGTTTTGCAGATCACACAGAGTGGAGATGTATTTTGAGGGAGACACCAGCAACCAGCTGTAAAAGCTGTTTTACAGCTACGTTTACTTGGAGGTGTCTCTAATTGTAGTTACTACTATATTACACAAACCATAACAGAAAACAGACAAGGGCATTTCCACCATCTTCTCAACCTGAAAATCAAGCTAGCAGTTTATAATCTTGTTTGGTTTTTAAAAAAGCACATGGGCTTATTAATATTAGCAGAATTTAGTTGAGATTAGGTTACACTTTATGTTGAATTTGTGTTGCTTTTGGTAGTCGATATGGAAATTGTAGAATAGTAATATTTATAACTAATAATGATGGGACATGACAGTGTTGCCTGTTTTGACTCCTGTAAGTTTAGATGAAGGCTTGGTCTCATCATACTCTGGCAGAAGCTATGAAGCAGCTGGGTTTTCAGCCCTGATGTACAGGGGTGTACCCAGATGCCTCTTTTCTTTTATTTCAGGAAACACTGAAAGTAAGTTACTGCCTTAGCACAGGACGGTGCTTTCGTTACGGGAGAAGTTTTTTTTAAAAAAGGCATAGTTAGGTAGAACATCTGAGTATGATTCTCAAAATGAAGTAATTGAACTCCCAAGTGGTAGAGGTAGATGTACCAGGTTTCATCTAGAGTAAGAGAGAGAGGTATTGTCTGCTGGTTAAAACTGAGACCTCAGAATCCAGACCTTTGTTTTGTTCCTGGTTTGCTCAAAATGAATTATGAAGTCATCTTTGATTCTCGGTCAGGTGGTGGCCCTTGAGAAGAGCTAAAATGTTGTCCTTGTTCACAGGGTCTCATCAGAGTTTCTGTTACTTCTTTGTTAAAAGCTAAGCCTATAAAGGAAACAGGTATAATTCCTCCTTAAATCACTATTGCACAAGGAATTTAATGAGGAGAAGAGCATCTAGGTGGAGGCAGACTTTAGCTCCATTGGCACTTAAAGTACCTGCACATTTTGGTATAGATCTACAGATACTACTTTTTTTTTTTTGATACCTGAAGACATTCAAAGATGGCATTAGGACCCTTTCGGTTTAGCCACATCAACAGGTCTAAGTGTGAGACTCTGCTTCTGTGGAAGGAGGAGGATCCTAATCTTGTTAAGGAGTAGATGGAAAGGACCAGGGAAGAATTCTGGGAAGATGGAGTGATGGGCAAATACAAAGCCGATAGTTCAACTTAGAAACCAGGTTTCCTTGCTGCCAGTGAGGAGCTCTACCCATAAAACTGTGCTATCCCAGTAAGAGCACCGTAAGCCAAGTTATAACTGCCAACCAGGAAAATAAAGGGTCACGATGTGTCCAGAACAGTAATTCTGGAAAAAACAGGAGAAAAAGTGACTGAGGAAAGGAGGATATAGGGACACTTTCAGTTAATCCCAGGTCTCTCAATCAGAGGCTTTGTATTGCTTCAGCTTCTTCAAATAGCTGTATCCGTGCCCCTAGTGTACTGTAAGCAGAGGAATGTCATTGCCATCTGGGTGATTTCTCCTTTATGACATGGTAAAAATCATTTATGGCCACCCCGATGCTAGAAGTTAAGGCTTAGTAGTGATAAAATATCTGTGCATTGAGTCACTGCTGGAGAAGGGAGCTTGGAAGAGAGTCCTGAGCTGGCCTGAGAGCACCGCACACTTTATAGTGTTTCAGTTCGTTGTGCCTAAGGAGTAATTCTCCAGATCCAGGGAAAGCTGGCTCTGTGTGTTGCATCCGGGTGAAATCTATGCCTGTGTTCCTTTTGGATCTCTGACTATCGATAGAAATGAAGGATTAGGCAGGCAGTGCTTACTTTATGGAGCAATACTTTTTACAAGTGTTTGGGGCGGGAGTTTTCCTGTCTTTGAAACAAAACAACATTAGAAACTTCTCAGAAGCCTCAGGCTAGGCTGGGTCTTTGCTGCAGTAGAACTTGTCATTTAAAACTTAAAATAAGAACCTTATATCGAACGTGGCAAGGGCGATCTTAGATTTGAAAGAAGCCCTATGAAGAGTGAGAAGAACACCAAGCTCAGTGTTCATTCTGGGAGCACAGAAATACATGGCCTATCAATGCCTTAAAATGAATGTATGTTAATAAATGACCTTGAAGTTGAATGATCTGCACTGCGGCCCTTCAGAGATTTAGGAAAGGATTATTAATGCTATAGCACTTCTTCACTTTTTTGGCTGTGTTTTTTTTATAGTCTAGAAAATTCCTGGAGAGAATGAGTACAGTCTCTTCCAGGTGACTTCAAGTTACAGAATATTACGTAATGGGACTGAACACAGTAACAGCCATAGATAAATTATTCAGATTAGTTTTTGCTCTTTCTAAAATGCTTTTTCAGTAAACTTATTAGTGATTGTTGGAGCGTAAACATCTTCTGGGTGTTTATTTCTTGGTTTTCTTTCCTATTCTCTTTCTTCAGTAGACTCTGCTCTCTTTTTATAAATATGTGAAAGCCAGAAGTTCTGACTTTTAACAATTTGCATTCAAATAGGTGCCTTTATTTTGAGAACAGATGATTGTATACTTCAAATCTGTTTAAATTTAGTGTTAGTGAAGCCAGTAGCTTGTGAATGGGCGACTTTTTGCATTATACAATATAATGAGAAGTAAAACTTTAAACTATAAATCCATTTATCTTCAAACTATTTTTCCTAGTTCTTTTGCTAAGATTTGTTTTTAAATCTAATTGTATTCCAAGTGTGTTTCCATTTTACAAATGGACTCTTTCAGCTTTTCATTTTAAGATGTTTTGTGCCACAGTTGTTTTCACAGAAAATGCTATCAAGAGCAAGGAACTGTGTTCTCAAACTATGATCAAGGCTTCTTATTACAACTGATAAATGAGAATAGTTAATAAGTTAATTATTTAAGGCCAGGGGATGAGTACTCTGCCTCTTTGAGGACACGTCACAGCGAAAACTGCAGAACCAGTTACGAAGCTGTTCGCATGAAGGATTGAGCATTGATGAATCAGCTGGACCAGGTAAGATTGCCAGGCAGCTCTGTAAATTCTATAATTGAAGACAAAAGGATTAATTTTCAGTAAAAAGGTGGAGCCCTGCAACATCATAAAGCCGATCTTGTTCTGCTACTGGAAATAATTTCCTCAAACTTGTGGATAATGTGTACAGTGATACCTCCAAAGCTTGTCTTGGATAAATTTATGTTCAGAGAAACTCAAATCTTCTTCAACTCATAGTTCTTACAAGAACCACCCTCCTGGGTGTGCGCACTCCTCTGCAAGCAGCGTACTACCTGCTTTATTTAGGTAAAGGTCTGGGCTTTATTTTTGCAAAATGGAGGAGGAAAAAAAAATTCTTCTAATGCCTTGATTTAGTCGTATTTTAAGGAAAGGGATAATTTGCTGTCTCTGTCTTGCATACAGACTTTATTTTTTAAAGGTTTTAGGCAATATACCTGAAAACCATAGTGAGCGTCAGTTACAGAGAAGGGTAGAGAATTCTGAGCTCTGAGAAAGGCAAGAGAGATCTTTTTGGATAACAAGTGAAAATCTGGGAAACGGTGATGTTAAAAGATAGTCAAAAGGCAGTTGGATATGAAGTAAGCTGTACAGAAGTATCTTGACTTCTAGTCCCAGATAACTGAGCAGAATTATGTCTGATCATGTGCCAGGATGTGAAGCTGATAAGGTAGATTGGATCCAAGGTTATGCTTGAAGGTCTTCTGGGGCTATCTTATAATGCTACTTTATCTGTTCCATACAAGCAAGTCTAGAGCCTGTCTGCAAACTGGTTTTGGTGTCTCTGCAGAACTCTGGACCAGTATCAGCACATCATTCATTTCTGGCTCATTAGCCCAACTTTGATATTGAAAGTGTTTGGGCCAAAACACCTGATAATGTTGTGGTTTCTGATACCAGACCGAGCTTATTCTGTGTGTTGTAGGCAATGCCTTCCCTCACAGATATTTTCCATCTCAGTTACCTTTTTGTAAGCACTTGTGTACATATACACAGCTCCAGATTAGCGCTGCCGGGGTATGCCTGGAAGAGTGAACTTCAGAGAGATAACAGAAGGGAGCAGTAGGTGAAGTTATAAATGACAATTTCAGAATACCACCAAAATTCCTGCCAGGTGTGAGACAGTCTGATCGTGAATGCATTCAGAATAAACACACATCTGTCCTGCAGTGATTCTGTCTCGCTCAGATAGGTGCAGATGCACGTACTGCGTAAAGGAAGTACGGAAATGGACAAATAAGATGCATTCAAGTAAAAAGCTCATAGCTTTTATTGGGTTTGGACTGATGTCCTCATGTATTCCTCTGAGTAGTGATGAATATTGAACTACACTGACTACAAAATAAAAAAGGTCAAAGAAATAATACTTGAGAATGAATACAGCTCATCATGGTTGATACTTATGTTTTATTCTAGAGGTAGAAAAAATGAACTCAGACTGATGAGTGACTGTCTCTGTAGGCATGCTACATGGAGATTCTGCTAGAAATTAGATTTTGGGTTTGTTTGGGGTTTTGAAATGCACTTGTTGAATGAGGGGAAACTAAGATTCCATGCAACTTCAGCAGAGCTTCTAACACAGGTTTTTGGGTTGTGTTTTTTTTTTTTCTCTTGAGTCTTACTTAGTTTTTCTTCTTTAACGTCAGAAGACAGGAATAGATGAGGCCTGTGCTTGCCAAATAAGGACCCAGATCACCTTTTGTACAGATTCAGGATCTTCCCTTGACTTAATTGGGAAGGGATTAAGCCTAGATGTCTAAGCAACTACAGCCTCTCTGTACTTTGCCCTGAGTTCTTGCAGTGTAACGGACACTTTACGTGATGCATCACTTCTCGCGGTGATTGCACACATGGAAACTGCCACAGCTGGACCGAATGTCTTCAGCGGCCTGGTACAGTTCCAACAGCCTGTGAAATGGCTCCACCAAGAGCAAGACTCTTGCTGCTACTTTGTCAGTAACCATGTCTTCTGGAGACGGGGCATAATCCATTTTTTATCACTTGTGCTTTAGAAAAAAAACCCAAACAACTTTTAGCTCTGTAAATGGTGTTTGAGCATCTATTACTCAGATTTCAGATTTGAATTCAGCATTGGCAATAGTTGGAAATTATTACTGCTTATTGTATTTGGAAGTATTTTGTGGTGCCCACATAGTGATCAAAAAACTTAGAATAGTCTTTGGAAGCTGTAACACTGGGAATGAAATTCATCCTACAGCAATAAATTGTTCTTGGACTAGTAACTCGTGAGGAATATCTCACCTGCACAAGCTGCTTGACTCTCAGACTGCATGGCTTTCCCTGATTGTTAAGAAACTCCAGCTGGAGTAAGCTGCTTCTTTCCTTTGAAATTAAACTGAGGGGCCAATTCAAGGTATCCACATCATGTGGCTAATGGGAATGTGTAGATAAGATGTTTTGGATCAGGCAGTACACGAGTGCATGCAGTTTGCTCCATATTTCCCTCAGTATGTCTTTAAGTATTTTGATCTCCACATAAAAGGTGTCTGGCATGTAAAAAAGAGTAGAAGCAGTAAATAATCATATAGCTGTTCCCCTTCATTTATTCATTATAAGCATTATGGATAAAGAAGAGTGACTGTCTGAGTGAAAGCAGTATTAGAGATTTGCAGCTTGAGACTGGATTATCCCATTAGTGTGGAGAGAGCTAATAGGATGCCGATGAAGAAGATTGATAAGGATCAGCGGGTTAGAAAAGGTATATTTTTAGAGTGCTTGATGTATGAAACAATGACACAGCAGGTAGCAATAGCAGTAGATAAAATACTACGCCTTTGCACTTCCTCTGTCTTTTTCTTCAGCATAAAAGAGAGATTGGTATTCAGGTGTAGTTCGAAATATTTAGCATGAGGGTAGTAGGATTTTTAGGATGGCTTTTTTTTTCCCCCACAGTTGTGTGTTCCAAGTCCAATGACATGGTTCAGAGTACTGGTCATCCAGCTGTGGGCCAGAGCATTGCCTGTGGTTGTATCCCCTCTGTGCAGAAGTCATGTCACTCTGCAAGGGCTTGAAATCATATGGTTTTTATGCTCTGATGCAGCAGAACTCTGAATATCTGTGTCTTTGTCAGCAGGGCTTTTGCCTCAGTGTTTAGGAGAGCTAAACAGGTTAGGTGACGGTTGGCCCAGGCGTAATCTAAAAAAGACAAAAGTTGGAAGGAGGAGGAAGAAACACAGTAGAAGAAAAAGGATGGGAAAGAAGTGAAAATGTTTTTGATACCAAAGCTTAAAATGAGAAAAGTCTCTGGAATAAACCGAGCTTCACTACTCCAGTGGAGCAACTGTTGTTCTGTCACAAAGAAAGAAAGGAAGACTCTGTAGTAGTAAAGATAAAAATGTGATTTCCCTCTGCAATTTCCAGCAGTATCTATGGAGGATTGAGGTTTTCTAATTTTATAGCTGCAGCAGGTGTGTTAAATGCTGGAGACAGATCGGGTTGGAATTGTATGTGTTAAGGTGTTTTGAGTGGTGAGAGAAAGACAGACTGTCCTAAAAATACAACTGAAAAAGAGTCAGTAAACAACTCAGTGACTTTTTTGTTGTTGTTAAATCATCATCTGTGAGGTCTGACAACAAATACTTTTAATTAAGAAAGTGACAGAAGTGATTGTCACTATCTCTTCTTTCTGATGCTTTTAATTTTAGGAAAAAAAACCTGAGAATAAGGTGATTTTGGGGTGGTTTTGTACAGGAGGGAATAATGTGAGAAGCCTGCGTGGATTGATGGGGGTGTTAGCTCTCAGAGGGAGTTATCAGGGTGATGAAGAATCTATTCTGAAGAGTTAACATTACTAGCAAGTGAGTTACCGAACCCGTGCCCGCTCTGTAGGCATCCTCTGATTGGCACCAAGGGGCCACCATTGATCCATCAGTTGAAGCTTTGCAGCAAAGCAGTGAAAGCGACTGCACGGGCTGTGGTTCTGCCTCTCGTCCCATGAAAAGGTTACTGCTCTCCTTTTAGAGTCAAAGCCTTTCAGATTGAACAGCAATTTCTGACAAAGACAGGAGCTGGAACTGTGCTACACTCTCATTGGGCTTGGTGCGACACTTAAGCTTCTGCTGGCTTAAAATAGGAATTAACGTGGGCAAATCCCTCCTTGTTTCCTTAGCCCCTCTTCTCTGCCTCACAGTGAAAGTAATAGGGAAGAACATCCATGATCATGTTTATTGTAATGAGCCTGTCCTCTGGGAAGACTCCAGTGGTATCTGTTAATGTTAATCTAGTATCGATTTATGTTTCTAATTTGTGTGCTCTAGCTCGTGTTCATTAAGTGACCACATGCAGGGTTCTTGTATTTCGGGTGTTCCCCATAAAACCCTGCGCATTTCATTAAATCTCAGCATTAAAGGGAGTGTTTCCTGGCAGAACAATATCCTAACAGCATGTTGCAAGTGTGCAGGAGGGTACCAAGGTCACAAACTCCTTTCAGAGGTTAATTAAGTCTGAAAGAAAGGTATTCTGGTGTAATTAAATAGTAATGAATGAGAGGCCGGGAATATTTGGTGTATAATGCAGTACCACTAGGCAAAGCCAAAATAATCTGCAAATTTATTGTTTTATTTTGTATTCTATTATAAAATACCCTTGGGTGTCAGTGTGATTTTTATTCTCCAACTTGCCTGTGACAGAAGGGGAATTAAGTGGTCAGCGCTATGATGCGTATATGTGATGGTAATGCACCTTGGGAGTGGTTTTGAGAATTCTAATAGCATTCCTGACAAGCTGAAGAGGACTTTCATCAGGAGGGTGATGCCTTCCCCGTTCTGCAGGATCTAATTTTTAGTCAGAAGTGGAATGTGCTTTCTTTGCCCCGATCACACTGGAAAAGCCGTGGCAAGTTTTGACTTCTTTCAGTAGTGCCAGCAGAAATACAATCATGTTCATGACCCTGTTTAAGAGCTCATCAAAATTTCCCTTTTAGTTCTTGTGCTTCTGGGGTTTCGTCTTTCAGTGTGTTCAAGTGTATTAGGCAGGATCTTGGCACAGGGCCACAGACAAGTTGTCAATCCAAATGTAGATTTTTTTTCTTTATTTTTTTTTCCCAGCCACCAGTTGTAAGTCAGCTGAGTCAGATGTTCACACACTGGTTTGCTCCACTCTGTTATCTCTGAAGAGTGAATGATTTTAATCTCTGAGCATATTCTAAGAATCTAGAGGACGAAAGTGTGGCTTACTGATTGGTTGTAGTTTTAATTGCTTGCTTCTATGCTTTAAAAGTAATTTTAATTATTTTCATTTTTTGTTTCATCTGAAGCTGCAAACTGTTTTTCCTACCTTGTGAAAGAACAGGATGGGGAAAACTGCTCGTACCTACTCGTTCTTGGTCTAGACAAAGCACAGGCGTGAATAGAGGAACCTACATTTTGTAAAATTCTGCAGAAGCTGAGAATCCGTCTGCCCTTACATCAACACCTCTGTGTACTGATGTCAGCCAGGAGTACAACTGAAAGAAATCACCCTTCGGTCCCACAGGCTGGCCTCTGGAAAGGCTGCGTTGGCTCGTTGATGACCTGCCCTTCACGGGCCTTGGACCTGCTGGTGGTCCCACACCTCTGAGAGGGGAGGTTGTGTTCACCACCTCCCTCTCTTATCATGGACCTAGATAAAGGAAGCGATGTTTTAGAAAGTTGGGGAGCCACATTGCCAAAAACACTGGTGATGGGATGCCCCAAAACTGTTGCGATGTGACCCACACCAGCCACGGCTACCTAGAGAGAGAGTCGCTGTGCCACCTTCCCGAGTGCGTGAGGCTGAATTGGAAGGTGGGAATGGTCCCAAATCTTTGTTCCTTGTTATCAGCATGTAAGTGCAGATTGCTCTTTGTTCCTAGCTGGCTGGTGCAGGCTTGTTTTGCATCTGAACTTAACCAGGTGTTTAACAGCCTAGGATTTAGGTGTTGGTTTTGCTTACAGTGGAATAGAATTCTCTGTTAATCTTCAGGAGGACTTTCCATTTTACTCTGAGGACGATTACAAAAGTAACTTCGGTGAGAATTTTTCTATCATTCCAGTAAAATATGGATCTCTTACCTCATTGTCAGGCAGATGGGTCTATTCCTCCCAATTTTATACATTTTTCAAAAACTTATCAAGCTCTGAATTAATGACCCGCTGGTAATAAAACATGCGGAAGAAATTATCTAGTGGTGAATTTTACACTGAAGGAATGGACCATGCTGTCATCCAGAACCTCACTTTTATATTAAATGGCATTTCTAATGATGGTTCCACTGCGTTACGTCACCTGGGGTGGTCTTTAGGCTACTCATAGAGCATCTCAATACTCTCTAATTCACAGTGTCTGATTCTCAACTGATCTGTGTCTAGTCTTTTCCAAAGCATTTCCAATGCCACATCTGCTCAGAGTTTTCCTTTCCCTTCTTGTAGCAGAAATGGTACAGATGGCAGCAGGAACCTCTGAACGTCTTTCCTGAGAAACAACTACTGTCACTATATATAAAGGGAATAGCTTTTAACAAGAGCTCATCATTGCATTTGTATTATTTATAGGCAGATCTGTGTCCTTAAGATCTGATTCTATAAGAAAAGTTAATTAGTCTGTTGAAATTTAATAAAAGATTAAATGAAAGTGGTAATGAGAATAATAGAACTTAGTAGGGTAGCAGTTGAGGGGTTTATAAATATTTTTTTAATTCATAATAAATTGTGAAGCTGATACGGGGGGTATTGTCAATTTATTTTTTTTTTATAATAAGCAGGACACCAACAGCATCAAGAATTTACAGTAAAAGGTTCTTTTCAACTACTCAGTAGAAAATTACTTGTACAGAGCCCCAGCTAAGGGCTCTTTGGACTACATGCTACTTATCCAGAACGGTATTTTCTGTCTCTTAAGTGTTTTTAACCCACATAGATAAAAAAGATGGAAAGGAGGATTGGGGAGCGGAGAGATTGAGAATGGAGAATTCTATAATATCATGTGTATGTTAGTAATATTTCTAAGCCTCAGTCACATGTGCAGTTTTTTCTGTGATTGCCACATATGAATAAGCACTAAATCTATGCATTGACCTGCCTGGATTTGATATCTGTCAGGTAGGTAGTTATCTAAATGCTATCATATGTGTCTAAGGACTGTATTGGGAAGTGAGAGTAAATGCTGCGGATACAAAACTGGAGGGCTGGCTCAGGTTCTCTTCAAGCCTTCCCTCCATAGTACGATTTCCTCCCTTTTGATGGAATATTAATGACAACAGCCAGCTTAAGCCACAGACAGGAGAGCTTGGTACGTAAGTCCCAGCCACAATCTGGGTTTTAAAGACTTAATAGCAATAGTAGCACATACCTACTTGCTTGGCTGTAGCACCTTTAACTAATGGACTGGGGCAGGAGGACACACACCCCCACATTTGTGTCTTGAACACAGTTAATACTGTTCTAGCTGGAGCTGATATTGTCCAAGAAACAAGCTCAGCAGCACAGCAACCGCTGCCCTTGTAACTACTCTACTACCAGTCTGTGAGCTATTTTAAAGCTAGCTCAGATTTATATACACTTCAGTCGACCAAATTCTCATTGTAGCCTTGGAGACCTTTCACAGTGCCCTTTTGATTTCTTTTGGTCATGCTTGCACTTTGGGGGATTTTTTTGTGGTTTTCTCTTGTTTTTATGGTCGCAAAGATTATTTGGAAAATTGCCCAGTTCTAAAGGTAGTAAAAAAAGTAATATTACATCCTTTCCTCATCTGCAAAGTCTGAATATAAGCATGAATTTGCTTCTGAACTTGAGTTCTGTGTTGAACTCCCGGTGGGTTCTGGCTCACCAGCTACATTGCCTGTAGCTGTGCTGGGTTCCGATGGGGCCGATGCCAAGAGAGCTGCTGGTGGTGTGTGCTGAGCGAGGCTGTGTGTGGGTTTCAAGTTTTGGGACCTAGTCCAGATTTTAGCATGTGGGTGCAGATTCCTGGTGTTTGTTAGTGATTTCTGTAGTTAAGACTTCGCAGTGGTAGATGTCTTCTGGAGGAAGATGTCTGATCTGAATGAATTATTTGCAGACCTTGACTTCTTGCAGACATTTTCTGCCTTGATGTATTTGCTGTTAGTTCTTTCTCAAGAGTTAGGATTGCTAATTCTCTAGCAGAGAGGAAAACCAGCGCAGGCTCCTGTGATGGTTGATAGCCATCCTATGTTGTGCTTAGGATCAGTATTTCCTTGGTATAATTGGACTACTGGAGAGAGTCCAGTGGAGGGCTACGAGGATGATCAAGGGGTTGTAACACCTCTCTTATGAGGAAAGGCTGAGAGATCTGGGGCTGTTTAGCCTGGAGAAGAGAAGGCTGAGAGGGGATCTGATCAATATTTATCAGTATCTGAAGAGCAATTGTCAAGAGGATGGGACTAGTCACTAGTTTTCAGTAGTGCCCAGTGATAAGACAAGCACAAACTGAAACACAGGAAGTTCCACCTCAACATGAGGAAGAACTTCTTTACTGTGAGGGCAACGGAGCCCTGGAGCAGGCTGCCCGGAGAGGTTGTGGAGTCTCCTTCTCTGGAGGCTTTCCAAACCCGCCTGGACGTGTCCTGTGCAACCTTCTCTTGGTGAACCTGCTTTGGCAGCGGGGTTGGACTAGATGATCTCCAGAGGTCCCTTCCAACCCCTGCCATTCTGTGA
>JAVSBS010001315.1:56910-70661 GCA_033124195.1 Coracias cyanogaster
GTGAAGAATTTCCTCCTAATATCCAATCTAAACCTCCCCTGACGCAACTTGAGGCCATTTCCCCTCGTCCTATCATCGCTAATTTGAGAGAAGAGACCAACACCAGCCTTGCTACAACCTCCTTTTAGGTAGTTGTAGAGGACAATTTCTTCTAGCTGCCTTCTGTGTCCATGACAAAATGCAATGCGGGAGGGACTGCCTTTCCCCACACCCCACGTGTGGGAGCATCGCTTTTGGAGAGGTTATTTTTAGAACATACCCTTTGATAAGAGCTGCAGTAGGAGCACAGCGCAGTGCATTTGAAACGCCCTAGTTGCACGTGCGCTAACTCAAGATAATTGTACTCGCTAGCTTGTGCTGAAGCAGCTTTCCGTTTTCTAAGGAAATGACAGCCAGTGACAACACATGTCTTTTGAAATCTTTGAACCGAGCCAGAACAGAAGATTTGTGTAAGTTTTACTGATGTGGGGAGTTTGTACACCCTGCAGGATTCTTCTAAAATCATGTGGGAGATAAATCTGTCCCAAAATAAGCTTTGCCCAATAGATCATAACGCAGCTTGAGCTGTAAACTCATTTGCTTCATGAATTCTCATACCCCCTTTAAAGTATAGTAACCTTAGAGAAGAGGAGCTACATATTTAATTTGTTAGAAAACACTGAAATCTCAGCTTTAATTGCAAAACTCAGTTCAGCCTTAGCTGTTGAAACAGTGGCAACACTTTCACCTGTCTGAAGCTGCTGCTTACAACTCCAGGAATTGTGCAAGATGGACAGCTGTGTTTCTGCGGTGGTTGTTGTTTTGTTTTCAAAATATATCCTTACACTGTTCTTTCTAGAGCACATTTGAAGTTTCATTATGAATTTGATAAGAATTTCTACAGGAAATATTTTGAGGCATTCTACAATTAAAAACCAACATGAAGGAAGTTGAGGTAAATAGCACAACGTTGCATCTATGTGCTTTGGAGCAATATTACTGTACAACGATGGTTAGGATTTGGAATCAGCTTCATGCACATTTTGTACCTCCAAGATAGGACTTAAAAATTGCTTAGCAAATGCTCAGTGGGGGAGTATTTTTAACAATCAAAGAGAAGAGCAGAAACAAGATGACATTAGTAACAACTGAAATACAAATCATAGAATCATAGAACGGTTTGGGTTGGAAGGGATCTTAAAGATCATCTAGTTCCAACCCCCTGCCAAGGCAGGGACACCTCCCACTAGACCAGGTTGCTCAAGGCCCCATCCAACCTGGTCTTGAATACATCCAGCGTTGGGGCATCTGCAACTTCCCTGGGCGACCTGTGCCAGTGTCTCGCTGTCTTCAGAGTGAGTAACTTCTTCCTTACATCTAACCTAAATCTCCCCTCTTCCACTTTAAAGCCGTTACCCCTCATCCTAGCACTACAAGCCCCTCTAAAAAGTCCTTCCCCACCTTCCTTGTAGGCTCCCTCCAGATACTGGAAGGCATCAGTAAGGTCTCCCTGGAGCCTTCTCTTCCTCAGGCTGAACAACCCCAACTCTCTCAGCCTGTCCTCATAGGAGAGGTGTTCCAGCATTCTGTTCCAAATCTTTGGAACATTTGTGGCATAGCAGCTGTCCAAGCTGACAAACATCCTCTGAGGCCTCATGTGCAGCACTCAGATAAGCTTTTCCAAATACTTCACTGACCGAATGAAACATTTGAAATTTCAGAGTTGTCTTTCTGGAGCCACGCAGATACAAGTCTTGTCTTACTGACCCAGGGAGATGTATAAGCATCTAAGCAACATGTAGCTTCCTCAGCAAAGAAGGGACACTGGATTTACCAGTTTTACCATTTGTCTGCTCCCTTATTTTCTCATGTCAACTCTCGTTATACCATGCTTTTAACTAACTTCTATTCCCTTGACAGATTAATGTTTGTACCCCTTAGTGCTCTTGAGAAAATAAATATTAAATGTAGTAAGATGGATTAATTTTTCATTTCACTGCTCATTGCTTTCTTTTCAGCTTCTTGCCTGATTACATCAGTGGTGATTTTGATTCCATTCAGCCTGAAGTCAAGGAGTACTACAAGGTCAAGGTAAATTAAATCTCTTTGATGAGTTTGTGTGTGTTGGAGCATTGTAGGATCCAACCCATTAGTGTCCCTGTTGGTCATTAAGTGATTTGGGCTCCATTGGTTTCTTTGAGGCTTCAGCTGTGAGGCGCTTTACAAGCTCAGACGTTGTGCTCTGCCTGGCACTGTACTAATGCTTAAAGTAAACACGGGAGGTGTGGTACTGCCCGAGTCCTGCCTAGGGTGCAGGACACAGATCGTATGTGCTGGAGATGATAGCAACTAGAAACTAGGATAAAACTTCCTGAAAAATCTGTGACGACTTTTGCTCCGAGCAATAAAGTTTAACCTCCCGTGATTCCCACGTGGCTGGCACAGCCACACTTTCTCCAGAGAGGTTCTCCCTGTGACTTCTGCATGATACGACTGTACCTTTCTAGCGGAAAGCTGCAGATGGAGACATCTGTCTCCTTCATCACCCAGTGAAGCATTGAATTATGTCCTGACTACTTCTGCTTCACTAGTGGAGTGCCTTCCTTAATGGTTTTTTGGACAAATTCCTGCATACATTAATTTATTCCCAGTGTAGCCATCACATTTCCAGTGAGCAACATACATGTAAACTTGCATTTCTTAGATCTTAGGGCTCAAAGTTCTGCCCTTAGCTGAATCCTTGGTACTTAACTCTTCACCTGCCTGCCTGGGTAGGCTGCTGTGCTGAGTGCGGTGCTTTGCCCTCGTGTCTTGAACAGCCGCTTTCTGCAAATTCAGACTTTGCCTCGATGTGCTTTTGCAGCAGGCTGCGCTTGGAAGAGCAGAAAGTGTTTGGTCCTTGTGAGCTAGTGGACTTAGAGGTCTGTGATATGTCTGTTGCCAATTCAATGGCTGAGGCTGAAATTTGCCCCAAATCTTCCCTGATGGACTCGGGATCAAATGGTTAGAACAAAAGGTTTCAGACTGTGAGAGGTAGTCTGGAGGAGTGCGTAGGACTGAGTTTTAGTCCCTCCTTGAACACCGTGTGGGGGGTTTCCCATGTTTTACCTCATTGGTGAGAAGGGAGAAGTGTGTGATGGCTGTCCATCCTGGGAGAACAGCTCAAGAGAAAAGCTCACGAATCTTTAGGTTACAGGTTGGGAAGTGAAAATAAGCAGGTTTGGATTCATTCTGGATTAATGATGTCCAGTTCTGGGCTCCCAAGTTCAAGGGCAACTGGAGAGACTCCCAATGGAGGGCTATGAGGATGATTAGGGGACTGGAGCATCTCTCTTAACAAGGAAAGGCTGAGAGCCCTGGGGCTGTTTACCCTGGAGAAGAGAAGACTGAGGGGATCTGATCAATGTTTACAAATATCTGAAGGGCAGGTGTCGGGAAGATGGAGCCAGTCTCTTTTCAATGGTGTCCAGTGATAGGACAACAGGAAAATGGCACAAACTGGAACACGGGAAGTTCCACCTCAACATGAGGAGAAACCTCTTTACTGTGAGGGTGATGGAGCCCTGGAACAAGTTGCCCAGAGAAGTTGTGGAGTCTCCTTCTCTGGAGATTTTCAAGACGCATCTGGACGCGTTCCTGTGTAACCTGCCCTAGGTGAACCTGCTTTGGCAGCAGGGTTGGACTAGAAGATCTCTAGAGGTCCCTTCCAACCCCTGCCATTCTGTGATTCTGTGTAATGCTATTCATTACAAACTGGAAATTCATGATCTGTAGGTGGGGAAATCACAAAACACTGCTCTATTTGGCATGGACGTTGGTATTAATGCTTATATAAACTGCGTGTTGGTAGGTAGGTAAGTCCTAGCCAAGAATGCAGGTTGAGGATTGTTCAACAGACAGAGACGAGATGGAACATGAAGGAGGATGAAGAATGCAGTAGGATATGGAAAGGGATAAGCTAAGCTAAACCCGTATTACACTTCTTCACGGGGATTACTCTTCTGGCCGTAGCATCCCTTTTGTCAGCTCCACTGCAGCTGACTGTTGATGGGCAGTTTACATCTTCTCTATGAACATGTAGTGAACTGTTGTGCTTCATCCAGGATTGATACACCCATGCAAGTGCTGGGCTGATAGGCTGGAAAGGAAGCAGTATTTCATCAGGACTGTAAAGCTGTAGTAAAGAGCATAATCTAGCCTATAGAATCCTTGCCTGGGGTCCTCATATGTGACTGAGGACAAATCATTTTGGCTTTAGAATTCTAAGTTTGGGTGTACATGGTAGGAAAAATAATTTTTTGCATTTTAAAATAAAACTTCCATAGTCAATTAAAATGATAAATACAGATGGATGTCTAAGGAGGTCTTGAGCACAAAATATAATAAAACACAGAATTTGGAGAGAGGTGTATGCTTTTTTTCTTGTAAAGTATTTTGTCCGTTAAAGCACGGTCTGTAGTCCAGGCACTTTTCAAAGTCACTGCCATTTGGAAACAACATCTGGATTCCCGAAGCCGAAGGGTTTTACTGGAAGGGTTATATTTAAGACAATAGCCTTGATGTTTTCAGCTGAACAAGGATTACGTGACAAGCATTTCTGTTTTCCATTAAGGAGGATTAACACCAATGTGTTGGGGAACCTTATTTAAATAAAGTTCATAAGCATGAAGCGACTAGATCCATTTTATCTCCTTTAGGTGTGGCGTGCCGTAGTTAGTGGGGATCTAAAGGCAAAAGTGCCGCTTTTGCCGCTGTGTTGGAAAGTCATCTAGTAATCGATTTTTGAGGGAGCTGTGTAAGTGACAATTCAGGTGCGTTACACTTTTGGGAGAGAAGAAGTAAGCGTGTGTTATAGGTTATTCAGCTTTACGTTTTATTTTCTGTGGTCTTGGTTTTGCCTCACTGACTTGTCGAGTAGGTACTTGTAAGTCTTTTATTCTTTATATTTAAAAATTACTGCTGATTTCCCCGATTCCTTGAAGAGTTAAATAGCTGGGCAAAACTGCACCACAGCTGGAAATAGAATGTCATGTTTAAATTTCCCTTTTAAAATCACATTGCACTATAAATGAAGGATAAAGAATAACAATTCAATATTATTTATTCTGTATATCGTGTCATTGTTAGATATTGAGAAGAGCTTTTGTGCTTTCACAATAAATATGCATGTTCGTATGATCCCATGATAGATACACTATTTCTCTGTATAGCCTGAAGTGCGTTGGCAATGACACAGCGCAAAGCAGGGGGAACTAGTGGTGATATTTCTCTCATTGCAGTTTCATCCCTTTCTTGGTTTAGCTGAATGTTTTTATTATTATTGAAACCTTTTAAACATTGCTTTGAAGTTAAAGCAGCCTTTTGTGTCATTACGCCTCAAACAAGGCTCTGTTTCTGAAGTTTTGAGACCAAAGACATGATTTGAAATTACACTAAAGCTGTGCTTATGACTAGAAGCAGAAGGTTGAATCTAGTGACCTTTGAAATCCAGATTATGCTATTTATTAAAAATCCAGTTTGGGCTTTTCTGCTAAGCAAACTTCATGTGCTTTCAAAGGCTTCTGTGGACTTAGCAGGCTCTGCTTCAGAGCTGTAATTAAATGCTGTGAACTTATTTACAAGTCCACTGTTTTTCCTCTTCTCTTCTCTTTTTTAAACCCTATAGAGCTGCTTATTTTTGCAGGCAGTTCTGCAGCTGTAGCAGGTTCCCTTTCCCTATTCTATTACATTTTCCAGGGTTTAATCGTTACCGGGGTTGTAGAAATACTTAATAGGTATGGTGTGGGTATTGTGTTTTTGTTCTATGGTGCTGCACCTATAATTAGATTTACAAAACGTATTTGCAGCGGTGAAGTGGTGCTTCTACACCTCTCTAACGTCTACACTTTCTTGCTAAACTGCATGTTTTAGTGTCATATTCCCTGCTTGCTTTCTGAGACGGAAATTTTTAATAATTTTGGGAAATCACTATGTTTATCGATTTCCCTCAGTTATATTATTATAGTTTAAATACATACAAAACCATGAAGGTTTTTTGTGACTATTTTAATTTACTTTTTGTCCCGAAACGTTAATATTTTTTTTCTAAAACTAATTTGTAATACAGGACGAGACTTTAAAATTAAGAGGTTTGACTCCTTCAAAGCATTGTTGTTAGACTGGACAATTTTCTAAGAAAACACAGTTCATTTGAGGGCCTGATTCCTGTGAAAGTTGTGCCCGTGGATCTGAAACCGTTCGGTCTCACTGTTGACCAGGCTGCTCCTACCTGACAATCACCACGTAAGCTTTCAGGCAATCCCTGTTTAGTGTCTTGCTGAAGACATCTCTGACAACTATAAAAAGTGCTGTGCCTACCTCACTTCAGCTTCTGACACGTTGAGGGTGCCCAGGGCCACCTGGACATATAACCAATTGATAGGTTGTAATTATTTCTACTGATGTACCTTCATTGGAAGAGTCTCGGTGTCTTAATACAAATAGAGGTTCGTCAAGTTAAAATGATTTATAGAGCTGGGATGGTCTTGTTATTAATAGTTCAAACTGTAGATAACTGCATACGCAATTTAGGATTTCAAATTGGAACCTTTTTGTGTGTCACAGTCATGTAATTTTTCAGTGGGAGCTTTCATAAAATGGTCCCATTCTTGATTAGTATGTCAGAGGTCTTGTCAAGATCGCGTTTCCAAGTGAATCGTGTGGGTGATTTGGATTATGTGTATTTCTTATTCGTGCCAAACAAAAGTAATATGATAATGTTCCAGAAATGTCATAAATTTGTAAGAGGTACTGTGCTCAGTGGCACTTTTGTAAAGGTGAAGGTGACAGACAGTCACACTAGGTTGGACCAGAGGTTCATTCAGCCAGTGTCTGGTCTCGGCTGGGCCAGTCCAGAAGACCTTTGAAAGCATATGCATGCACAGTGATGTTTCTTTGATACACTTTCAGTCTTCCAGTAATACATGGCTTAAAGATTTCCTACGTCAGGGGTGGTATTTTTGTGTCTAAATGCTTCATCGCTTGATTTCCTTTTTCCCAAAATTGCTTTCCTTCACGCTATATAGGTGAGACTGCAAGTATCCATGAAAGACCTGCAGCAATATGTTCCTCAGTGTCCACTGTGTAGCAAACCCATCTTTTGGATTTTATTTTGGTTTTGAGCTTGACTTTTGATAATCATATTTGATTCTCTGTAACTTTTATATGGTAATAAAGCACGGATGAACATACTTTAACCGCTTGTCACTGCTGACCCGGTTGTATGAGTCTGATTGTGCTGAGCGTTCCTGAGGGCACGCGGGGGCTGGGTGCTTGCACAGCTAAAGCGGTGGAATATTGCATATGCCATCAAACATTTGGCCTAGAATAATGTACAGCCTGTACAGTTGGTTTGTGTCCTGATGAGTTAATATATGTCTAATGGCTAGGAAGTCACTGCAAAGAGTCTTCTGTAAAGCAAAGGATTTCAGGAGACTCTGGGCTTGCACGGTGCTGTTCTTATGTGCTGGCGAAAAACAAAACAAAGAAAAATCTCTGCCCAATTCTTAATGTCGCTCTTTACACCTTCGCTAAGGTAGTGGTTTCCAGAAAACAGTGTATCCGTTTAATTGTAGATGAGATTTATGGAGAAAAAAACCCCAACAAAACCCAAAAGAAATTCAGTTATACAGCCCTGCATCTTTTTAGGTAATGTGTGTTCTTTGTTTTATCTCCCAGAGTTGTACATCGCTTGTTTTGAGCGTGAAGAAACAGCTACGTCCCGCTTGTGTTGTAAGATCATACAACATCACTGAGATTCAGCGAGTTTTGAGGTCATTGAGAGGCACTGGCTATGTTCACTAGGACCTGAGTCAGCCCCTAATTTCTCTAGTTGGATAGAGGATGCAATTTGACCAACTTGTCATTCCTTAAAAAGTGCTACTCTATTTTCCTCTGCAGTGTTTTGCTGCTTTGTTATGTAGCTCTGGGAGCCAGTATATAGAAACGAAGAGATCAAACTTTTATTAGAGGTGGTTTGTCTTTCTTTTGCTTAGGTTCGGAATGACAGTTTGCGGGTTACGAGTTGCTTGCTTTCTTCTCACAAGGGCCATAGCGGAAGCTCAACTGCCTGACAGGAGAATATGCAAGAAAACAGTGCACCATATAACAAAAATTATGCTGGTGGTATTTTAGTCTTGCATCCAATTTCAGTTTAATATTATGTTGCAGTATGAGATTTATTTCTCCCTTTCGTTGGTTATGGCCCGAGGAGGGGAAAGGGTAGAATCTATATTGCAAAAGACGTTTGAGTTACTTCCAAGAGTTTTAAAAAATTTAATCTGATATTAATCTCTAAAAGAAGTCATTACTCTGGTCTGTCAGCCTGAGATGGAGGAAATAACAGAAAAGTTTAAAGAATAGAAATGTATTGAATTAACTTCATTTCCAGTACAAGGTACAAAAAAGGTGTTTTAAACAATGACAGCTTAATCTGGAGAAGGAAATTGAACAGCGTTATTCTGTGATTAACCCTCTTCACACAAAAACCACAGCTTTCATATGGTAGCAGTGGTTGAAGACGCAGATGATAGGTCTTTTTAGATGTGAGATTTCTATATCCATCTTTTCTTCTTAGAGAATTTAAGAGAGAATTGTTCCTGGAGCAAAAGGCTCAGGGCCCGTGCCTATGGACTGCTAATTAGGCTGGTTTCTGGTGAAGCTGCAGAACCCACAACCTCCTGGCTCATCAGATGTTGCCGCAAACTCGCGTCCGGCCCAAATGCTGTGTGGGATTTGTGGGCTTGATTCTGTTGCGGGGGAGCCCATTAGCTGGTAAAGCACAACTGTGGCCAACAACAGGAACACAAACCTCGTCATTAACCAAGAAAACGATCTCCAACATCCCGATGCTACAATTTTTCAGTATTCTAAGAAGCAGTTTGGCAGCCTCTGCAAATGACTCTGTTGTGCATCTTGTCAAAGAGCAGGCAGCGCTCATTTCAGAAGCAGAGTGAAAAGATGAAGTCTGGCGCTCACTTCAAAGAAGGCGGGTTTGCTGGTGGGCTGGAGAGGAGGAGGAGGAGTCCTTCTGTAGAACTGTAGCAAGCATTTCGGTGAGTGTGTTCCCTTGCTTTAAAAAAAGCACGTGGGCTACTCAGGATTATTCTTCCTAACCTCCAAACTCCAGAGGCAGGTTCACCAAGGCCACCATAAACTTTGCTGCTTCATCTTTAACACAACCATGAGCTTAAAAAGGCATAATAAATTAAGATACATGATGCAGGGCTGTCAGGTCTTTACCTACCATAATGTTGCCCTCATGGTGCTTACACTTCAATTACAAAACCTCAAGGATGACAACCCAGATGCAAGGGTAGATTTGGTCTGTTCATGTTCATGCAGATAGGTGAGTGCTCTACAAGCCTCCAGATGGAAGAGAAAATTATGCGGTGTTCAGGTAGAAAAGTTAAATCCTGTTGTAGCTTGTCAGTGAAACAAAGGATGAGCTGAAAGTACCAAATTTGAACATAACTGTATTTATTAACTCAATCATGGAAGTCTTGATATGAACCAAGTCAGCGGTGAAGTCTAACGGGAAAATTCACATGTGGCTTCTGGAGCAGAGACGGTTATTTTTTATTACTAAATTTTGATTTGGTCAAAAACGTGCAAAATACAAGGTTTGTTTTTATAGCTGCAGTCAGAAATAATGCAAGATGATAAAAACTGCATTCACTCTACCCAGAGGAAATTCAACTTAAGATATCTTTTTTCACAGAAGACCATTAGTAGCAGAGAAATACTATTACTGGGAGGGGAAGGGGAATAAAAGAACTCAAGTTCTGGCAGTTTTAATTATAGACAGATGGGAAAAGCTCTGCAAATTGGAAATTTTTCTCATACTTATCTTTCTTGATACCTTCTCCTTCTATTTTTCTGTCCTGTATTTCCTGACTATAATATTCTATTGGGCTCGTGCTGTTTTCACTGTCATCTGTAAGCATTTGAAGCTCTGTTTTTTCTGTTTCAATTCTGCTGTTTTCCTTGAGTGCTCAGTAGAGCCCAGCAAAGAGAGGTTGGATGAAGCTTTGATAAGCTGACGAAAAAGGAAGCTGAGGAAGCTCAGCTGAAATCCAGGAAGTCTCAGGACCAGCGTGAGTTAGTTTGTGTTCTGACGTGCTGTTGGATTCCTTCATTTGAAGAAGCTGTGATGGTCTTTGATTAAAAAATAATAAAAGTTCTTTAAGTCACATAGATTTGGAGGTATAATTAGAAATGGAATCGGTGCCCTATGTGATGAAATGAGTTTTAAGGGAGAAAAATGAAATGTCAGGGGAGAGGAAAATGAGGAATGGAAACTGAGAGAAAGGCAGATACTCTTTAATAAGTTAGAAAAAGATAAGCGTTTTAAGAGAGAAAAATAAAGGTAACATCAGCAGAGGGTAGGAAAGAGAACTGGTTAGAAATAGAAAAATATCCTTAACGCATCAGTAAATTAGTTCTGCTGTAATTTTTTTGCAGCTGTGAAGAAGTGAGTGTGATAAGCACACACACATGGAAGCCATATTTTCTTAATCTAAAAGTAAGATTTTCGGTTTATTTGGAATAAGTTGTTGTTTTGGACTTTCTTTTTTCACTATTTTCAAATGTTTTTGTTTGAAGTTAAAATAGAAGGACCTAAGTTTATTCCATCCTTGACCGAGCTTGGATGGGAGTTTCATCAGGTGAAGATAGAAAGTCCTACAAGGAGCTTAAAACATAAGTAACTGCAATGGAAGTAGGAATTTATTTACAGTAAATTTATAGGTGTTAAGGCTACTTTGTCCAAATTCTGCAGCAGCTGCTGCTGTAGTATATAATGTGTCTAAGCAACTGTTAATCCAGTTGAAACAACTAAATCACTAAGTATTTACTTTGCGCTTAATTGCTAATAACCCTTCAAGTAAGGAATTGGCAATTTACCCTAAGTTGCTAGCTAACATTACCAGATTTTCATTTAATTGATAAAAATGGAGCCTTTAAGAGGAGCATTTTTTTGAGAGTTGAAAAGACCTTCCTCCTTTTAAGGTCAGCAATAGGAGAACACCTTTAGAGAACAGAGCAGGCATTAAACATGGAATATAATTGCTTATTGTGGCCCAGCTCCATTTTTTTTTTTTCCCCTGGCATTTAAAAACCAGAGTCTTTTGACATATCAATATGCAAGTTTACATTTTAATCACTATTGAAATGGTATTTGTAGGAAGCAGTGAAAAGGGGAGACCTGCCTAGAGAGACATCTTGGGGTTTGCAACAGACTAATAATTGTGCTTCATCTTGTTGTCCCAGCTGGGACTCCTGTGCTTCTAGCACGGGATTTGAATTGAGCAACTTGCTGTGGGCAGAAGGAATTATGCCTTGTAGTGGTCCTTGTGGTTCTGTTCCTCTTCCCTACGTCAACTGGTGGCAAATTCGGATCCTGCCTCAAAAATGTAAAGAGGTAAAACATCAGCCTTTGCCTAGACAAGTCAACAGGGTTGAATCTGCTCACAGGGCGGACCGTATCCGTTCTGTCTTCAGATCAAAGGTGGGTGTATTTCTTGGGAGCTGAAGATATATTTCCTAGTGGAAATTCTAACAGGGACAGTAGTAGAGCACATTCCAGCATCAGAACGTGCTCTGTATCCTGTATTTATTGCAGGTCTTTGAAGCAAATAAATGTGCTCATCAATACCTAATGTACTTAGAGAGGTGCATTTCTTATCTGGCATCGACAGTTGCTTACACAGCTCAATGTGCGGGAAGGTCTCTAGAGTGACTCAAAAAGATCTTCTCTTTGGTAAGGTTATGTTCTCAGCGTTGAGCTCATCCCAGACTGGAAGTGGAGCATGTGCTGGGAGGAAACTGGGAATATCACAGTTCAAGTCCCATTTTTAAAATTCCACTCGTGGGAGGGTGGAGGAGGTCAGAAACTCCTTGAAGTGTTTTTCCATGTTAGGACTTCATTGTTGTTCCGGGAGGTCTCTGCACCCACAAGACCTTGAGCAGAGGTAGTTTGGTCTGAGGAGCAAGGTGTTGCAAGGGATTTTTTTTTTTTAGCAACAGGAACAAAATCAGCTTATATAGGCTTCAGCGGTTGTAGGTAAGATATGTTTGGCTTGATCTTGGGCAGGCGAGTGGAGAAGTTTTCAAATGTTTTTTTGTCATTTGTTGGGTGTTTGGACAAGCCAACGCCTCCTCACCCCAGGCAGATATGGATTCAAGCATGTGCCCTGCCTTTAGTTGCCAGGTTTAAGCTGCTCTACATGCTTCAGTCCTTGGGCTACCCTCAGCGTAGTGCCCTGGTTGTGGTTTGCAGCCTCGAGCTGATGGGTAGCGAGCAGCTGCCCCAGAGCCTGCCCTGGTTTAGGCTCAGCTGGCAACTGAGCATCACTTGGCTGCTTGCTCATTGCCCCTGACCCTTTCTGTGGGATGGGAAGGAGAATTGGGAGAACAAGGCAAAACCCTATAGGTTGAGATAAGGAGAGTTTAATAGAACAATGCGGGGAGAGAAGAAACAACAGCACTAACAATAGTACTAGTGAAATAATACATACAATGGGTTATGCAAACCACAGCACTCACTGAAACCACCCGACCCTGTCAGGCTCAAAACACGTCTCTCCCCACGCTCATCCTCCCCTCCCATAGCAGGCACGTTCCCTTGTCTCTCCTGGCTGCGGCCCCCTGCCAGCTTCTCATGAAAATTATCCCTGTCCTAGCCAAACCCAGGACAGAGCCATTCCTCCACTCCTGGAACAGTTAGAAACAGCCCAGCCAAGGGAGACAGCCCTCCTCTGTGGTTTTACCATTTCTGTGGATTTTCATGTTGTCTGAATGTGTGTGATGCAATGCAGATAGCTGGCTGTGGCCAGACTCAGGTTCTCTTTGTTTTCCTCCCCATCTGTAGAAGAGCACCTTACTAGCTGTGAACCTTCAGAGGTTCGGTGCCTTAAATTAAGTACGAGTCAGACCTGTGTCCAAAATACAAAACAAGCTTCTTGCTTCACTGGAAAGTCTTTCTGAGTGCTTTTTAATCAAAAATAACTGGTTTGTTCCAATTGACTGCAGTCTGTGATAAAGTGTTGATTGTAGACCTTGGCACCAGGCTTCTAAAGAAAGCTCAATGCCGTTCAGCAGGTCTGCAGGAGGCACGGCCAGCTGGTGTCCTGGTGTGAAGTGCTGTCCTGCAAGTCAATGGCAGCTCTGCTGATTGCAACAGGGTGTTCAGGATAGGTCCTCCCTGTGGCAACCATCTGCAGGCAAAAAAAAAAAAGCCCTGTAATAGCTCAATTAATTGCTTAGAATCATAGAATCATTAAGGTTGGAAAAGACCCTGGAGATCATCAAGTCCAACTGTCAACCCAACAGTACCATGACCAGTAGACCGTGTCCTGAAGTGCCACATGTACGTGTTTTTTGAACACTTCCAGGGATGGTGACTCCACCACTTCCCTGGGCAGCCTGTTCCGATGCTTAATCACTCTTTCAGTAAAGAAATTTTTCCTGATATCCAATCTAAACCTCCCCTGGCACAGCTTGAGGCCCTTTGCTTTTGTCTTATTGCTAGTTACTTGGCAGGAGAGACCAGCACCAGCCTCACTACAACCTCCTTTCAGGTGGTGGTAGAGAGCAATGAGGTCTCCTCTCAGCCTTTTCTTCTCCAGACTAAACAATCCTAGTTCCTTCAGGAGCTCTTCATAACACATGTTCTCTAGACCCTTCACCAGCTTGGTTGTCCTTGTCTGATTCTTAGAGTCAATAAAGGGAATTAA
>JAVSBS010001315.1:90144-102600 GCA_033124195.1 Coracias cyanogaster
CAGGGACACCTCCCACTAGACCAGGTTGCTCAAGGCCCCGTCCAACCTGGCCTTGAACACCTCCAGGGATGGAGCATTCACAACCCCCCTGGGCAACATGTTCCAGTGTCTCACCACTCTCAGAGTGAAGAATTTCCTCCTAATTTCAAAATCTAAATTTATCCTCTTCTTTGAACCCATTACTCCTCATCCTATCACTCCAGGCCTCTGTGAAAAGTAGCTCCCCAGCCTTCTGTTAGGCCCCTTTCGGCTACTGATGCATTTAGATTGCATTTCTGCGATGTCTATTTGAGGCCTTTTGTTGTGAATATGTGCAGAAGACCGGAGCAGAGCTGAACATAGGATGTCTACGTGTGGTGCATCACAGCTTTCTTTTGGAGCTGTGGTAAATGACCTATGGTGCCCTCCAGCCACCATGCTGATATTGTCTTGCCTTCACAGTACCTTGGAGTTGCTCTGAAATATTTTTTCATATCAAAGAACATTCTGAGAAGCTAGGCGCGAACTAACCTCCAGTGAAATGTTTTTAATAGTAGAAAGCATAAAATAAGAAAATAAATTAAGCTGTTAAAACAAACAGCTTAAGAAAATTTGGTCTTCCCTAGGTGGAAAGCAGAATTGCAGCCTACCTGAGGCTGTCAAAGCCTGACTGTCCAAGGAGATCAGGTTTGCTAGTGACTGCAGGAAGGAGTATTTCAAAGTGCTGGGGGAGAAGGGGGATTAGATCTTTTATTTATAAATCAATACCTATAAACCACTTACTTCTGCCATCGCCATGAAGCCAAGGAATGGCTCTGGCAAAAGATAAAAGACCTTCCTTCTCTACTGCTATTTTGAGAGTGGGTAACTCAGGCTCTCTCTCTTCTTCCATGTCCCTGCCATTGATTTAGTCTTCATCTGTCATGTCCTAGTGCTGTTCAAAAGCTGATTGTGAAAGAGTGGGGAGGTTCTGTCCACAGTTTCTCACAGCTTGGTCTTTCTTGCCACTATCAATGTCAATATTGAGACTGTCTGAGAGCACCTCGTTCCCAGTGAAGGAGACATCATTCCATTTAGAGTCCATAGTTTTCAGATCCAGCTCTGAGCTTTCTGAGTGGACCTGAATATCCCTATACATTTCTTGGGCTCCCTTGGCGTCTGTAGCTGGTGTTGCACAACTGGCACGTTCATTGAAGACTCTGGGTGGCTTGTGTCCCTTCTTCACCTGCCAATTTCATGTTTTGGCATTTCCTGATGAAGAGTGGAGAGGTGGAAGCTCTTCAAATGATTTGACACTTAGCACTGAGTCCAGGCTCCAGCTGCGTTCTCCCTAGCTGCTTCGTGGTGGAAGCAGCGTTGCTTCTGCAAGGCAGGTCTTTGATCACATGTGCGGTTGCAGCTATAGGGTGCATCATTTCATCAGGCCTGTTTTTACTACTTGAAAAAGTATTTAGAGCAATATCAGATACCAGAAAGTCTACTGTTTCTGACCAGGTTTCCTTTCAGAAGGTTTTGAGGAGGGAGAAGAAGTAGTCTAATAAAGGAACACCATTGTCTCCTCCCTTATCACAGCATAAGGTTGGAAGGGACCTTAAATAAATATCATCTAGTTCCAACCCTCTTGGGATGGGCAGAGACATCTTCCACAAGAACAGGTTGCTCAAAGCCCCATCCAACCTGGCCTTGAACACTTCCAGGGAGAGGCATCCACAGCTTCTCTGGGTTCTAGTGCCTCACCAACCCCCACTCTTCCTCATATCTAATCTAAATCTACCCTCTTTCAGTTTGAAGCCATCATCTGTCATCCTATCACTACACTCCCTGATAAAGAGTAACTCTTAATCTTTCCTGTAGACTTCCTTTAAGTACTGGAAGGCCACGATAAGGTATCCCTGGAGCATTCTCTTCTCCAGGCTGAACAACCCCAGCTCTCAGCCTGTCCTCCTAGAAGAGGTGCACCAGCCTCCTGATGATCTTCGTGGCCCTCCTCTGGACCCACTCCAAAAGGTCCATGTCTTTCCTGTGCTGAGGACTCCAGAGCTGGATGCAGCACTCCAGGTAGGATGTCATGAGGGTGGAGCAGAGGCAGAGAATTGTCTCCCTCAACCTTCTGGACACACTTGTTTTGATGCAGCTCAGGATGTGATTGCTTTCTGGGCTGTGAGTGCACATTGCTGACTCCAAGTGGTCCATCCATCAAATCCACGTCTCTGCAATTTAGAGACCAGGATGTCATGTGGGACAGTGTCAGATGCTTTGCACAAGTCCAGGTAGGTGACATCAGTTGCTCTTCCCTTATCTACCAACACTGTAACCCTGCCGTAGAAGGCCACCAAGTTTGTCAGGCATGATTTGTCCTTAGTGAAGCCGTGTTGGCTGTCACCAATCAGCTCCTTATTTTCCATATGCCTTAGCATAGTTTCCAGGAGAATCTGTTCCATGATCTTGCCAGGCACAGAGGTGAGACTGACTGGCCTGTAGTTGCCCAGGTCTTCCTTTTTACCCTTTTTAAAAACGGGGGTTGTTTCAACTTTTCCAGTCAGCGGGAACTTCACCGGACTGCCATGACTTCTCAAATGTGATAGTGGTTTAGCTACTTCATCCACCAGTTCCCTCAAGACCTGTGGATGCATCTCATCAGGTCCCATGGTCTTGTGCACGTCCAGGTTCCTTAGATGATCTTGAACGTGACCATCTACAGCAGGCAGTTCTTCTTTCTCCCAGTCCCTGCCTTTGCCTTCCGCAACTTGGGCAGCATGGCTGGAGTACTTGCTGGTGAAGACTGAGGTAAAAAGCTGTTGAGTACCTCAACCTTCTCCATATCCCAGGTAGCCAGGTCTCCCTTCTGCTTTGTCCAAATCCCCTACTGCCTGGTGGTTCTGTTTGGTTTTCTATGTGTCCTGGATGTGCAGGGAAGCATTTCAGTGGTAGTGTACATCTTCCTGTTGGAGCCTCATTATTTTGTTGTGCCCAGTCCCTGCACTGATGTGGGAAATTTCATCTTCTGTACCTTTATTTTTATCACTAAGTTAGAGGCGATTTTACCATTTTGGGGTTTTCCCTGATTTAACAAAGTAACGTACTCTATACATGCAGGCACACATGCAAAGATTCTGTAGTCTGTCTGCTTGTCTCTTACCGTTTTTTGTTGTGTGTAACAGAAACATCCAATCTGTCAGATAAAGACAAAGGTAGGAGGCTTTTAAAGGGACCTTGAAGCGGTAGGAGAGGGAACCTCTAAATCCAGCATATATGGTTCATATTTTACTTTGTAGTGCTGTATTGGGTATTTTGTATCCTTGAAACCTCTTTGAATAGTGACTTTATGTGGTAGATACACTCCACTTTTCCTTACTCAGCTTTTTATCAGAGGCTTAGGAATTGCTGTAGCTCTCGGTTAAGAATTCTGAACTTCTCCACTTTAACATGCTCTCACCCATATTACCGCACTGCAAGGAATTCGTTTTTGTGTCGCTGCAAATTACCAAGTACAACCACACTGGTTACAGGAAGCTTGAATGCTTTTGCATGCTCACATGTACACACGTTTGAATATATGTAGCAGAAACGTAGTAACTATAGCACCAGGGAGAGGGGAATCCTGGTTTTCCTGGAACCTGATCCTGGAAGTTACTGGTCGCCCAGGGCTCACGTCACCAGAACTTGTCCATCCCGCAGAGCATTGTGGAACGTGCTTATCCAGACTCACAAATGTACTTGATGGGTTTTGAATATCTTCTCCTGTGCCTGTCAAACCACTGTTTCATAATAATTTGTTCAGCTAGCACCTACGGTCTTTGGGCTCTCTAAGAGTAATAGTATTTTACTTAATTCTGCGTCTCCATGCGGAGTCTTTTAAGAGTTGCTGACTGCAGTTAATTTGACCAAAGACAACATTAGTACTTGAAATTCAAAGATGACTGACTTTTTTTTTTGTTTTCTTTCTCTCTGTTTTTCTGCTTCTTCACTAGGGGTGTGAGTTGATTGAGACCATGGATCAGGATCTCACAGATTTCACCAAGTGCCTTCAGATACTCCAGAAAAAGATAGAGAAGAAGGGCCTCCAGGTAAAAGAACACATCTTTTGTCTATGGTTCTTAGTCATTACTCTTCCTCTCTGTATTTCGGTTTATGTTTGAAGTTTGCACTGAAATGAAACAATATTTTCTGTAGCCTTGCCATTCTGCAATTTTGCCATAATTTACTGCACACCTTGTAAGCATTGATGCTTCTGCTAAAAGGAATTACGCAGTGTGTCAATGAACAAGCCTTGGCTTTCTTAAAAGGCAGCTTGTATTGATTTCTGTTAATGAACTACCCAAAGTGCAGAAGAGCTCTTGGCTGCTGTTCAAAGCAAAGAGTCCCACTTTGGCATGTAAATATATTTTCAAGTCTTGGCACACTGACTCTTGATGTTCATCTCCTTGCTCTCCTCTCCCAAAGGTGAGGTGGGAGGGGGAATCTTATCCTGCCAACATTACATATGGTAGGCAATACCTCCTCCTGCAAAAAGTTCCCCTGGAATCAAAGGGAACCTTTGCAGAACAAGCAGCACACTAAACTTAAAAGGAGCCATATGGAGTTGTCAGCTGCTCGTTTCATTGGAAAGGCAAAGGAGGCAACGTGCCCCCTCTCCTTCCACTGTTTGGTTTCTGAGGCCCACTTGTTTTATTTCTCTATGATGTGAAGTTACAATTCCTTGGGCATTCCTAACAGGATGAGTTGGGATGTGCTGTTGGGATTGCTGCCCTTGGAGCAGTCGCTCGTGAGGGCTGAGCTCACTCTTCTGCTCTGTACCTACGGGTGAAAGGAACGGAGAGGAAGCAGCTGCTGCATCCTCTTAGTGAGGGCAACAGTCACGTAACGGAATGGAAATGGCAGCACAAGATGGAAGGAGATGTGTAAACCTCCTCGTTTCCCATTTTTGTTGTAGCAGGATAGGAAAGTTGCCTGACTTTGAGATCACTGCACTCCAGCAAAGCAGCAAGAGATGGAAGTGCCGGTGCCGCTCCCTCTTTCTTCTTTCTCACTCTAGCCTTACAAATAATGAACCAGTTTTTGCTTGTGCTATTTTGAAATGTCTCGCTCTTTTCAATGACATACACGCCCATGGGATGTTTCAGAGTGCTGTGGCACAAAGCCCATCTGCAATTGCGTCTCCGTTACCCACCCGCAGTACATACTGTTTTTCATCAGGTGTTTTTCCCCATCAGCGTGGACAGAGATGGGAGGGTTTCTCCATACACTTCTCTTTTCTGTCTGGCTGGGAGCCAGGAGTCTTTTTACATGGTAGTTTATTTTTTTCCCCTATAGTTTATCATCACAAGAGCACAGAAGGGTGTCTTCCCATCTAGGACACATATAATAATGAGGGCTGTTGGAACAGATGAGCCACCTACACCTCGAATTTGTTTTGACTTTGGCAAGTAAAGTCCTTCCCTCAACAGAATTAACCTCAGAATGAAGGAGAACTTGAGTGTTTCCTGGATTTGGTTCATTATCAAATCCCGGCTATTGCTATAGAGGGATTTTTTTTAAGCTATCACAAGAGGTTTTATAATGATTAATCGATGCATGGTTAAAATAAGAGCGATGGGAACATGACAGCTACAGATGTGTTTCAACAATAAGTAGCCTATTTGTAAAACTTTGACTTCTTTGATCACTCTCCTAGATAAAGCCCTGTTAATTGGGCTAAAGGATAGTGTGCTGTAATCCTTGACGATATTTTGTAAAGTACAAGCCAGAGTGTAACTGCAGTAATTGTGTAGACTTCCTGCCAGTGTACTAAACCCGAGATGTAGGTTGTTATATTTTCACGCTGTTGCATGTAAGATGTGCTTTAAATACAATCGGAGTTTTTCAGAGGTTCAAGAAGTAACTCAGTCTTCTAA
Source organism: Coracias cyanogaster (assembly GCA_033124195.1). Lineage (NCBI taxonomy): Eukaryota > Metazoa > Chordata > Aves > Coraciiformes > Coraciidae > Coracias > Coracias cyanogaster. The sequence continues at coordinate 96,018 of JAVSBS010001315.1, forward strand.
AACTAAGTACCAGGTTCATGAAATCCTAGCTGCCTCTTGCTTGCAGTGTCTGTTCCATAAAAGACAGGAAGATGCTATCGGTTGGTTCACACACACTAGCTCAAGCAGACCTGTCTATTTTAGGTCTTCTGCGTTTTCTGACATCAGTAGTTTCAAGGAGTTGTTGATTCAACTTGGACAAATAATAAGTTAAACTTAAGCAAATGGAACCCAAAACTGTATCACAAATGTATAAATTACTTGTTTGGGTTCCAATTTGCCCTTTGTTCAGAAGGATTAGGAATAATTCGTTCATAGGAAGCTTGGTGATTCTTCTGGATGTCCTGATAATGCAGTGCTTAGCTTGATGCCTGATTCTCCAATAACACAGAGATTCTGAGCACTTGCAGCATATACTGTCCTCATTCTAGGGATGCAACCGCTTGGCTCCTCTGAAACTCTAGGCTCTTTAAATACCTAAATTTGCACTTAATTTAGGCATTTTTAGGGGTAACATTCTGAGGTAAAAAATGTTAAGTGGTAAGAAAACATACTGTTCAAGCCATAGATCTAAAATCTTTGCGGAGAATGCAGATATCTTCAGAGAAGAAAGCTTCTGCCGTCACCTGGGAAGTACATAGAGCTGAGGAGCAAGGAAGGTCCAGGGTCTGAAAAGCAGAAGTGGATAGAGCAGGGGTACTTCATCTGCATTTGCATTTTTGGCCTGAAGTACAAACTTGCATGTCATGATATGAGTTTTTTTCCTTCTGGAAAAAGTGTCTTAAGAGCTCTCAGTTAAGAGTATTAAGTAGGTGGAAGATGTCTTCCTGATTACAGGAAAAACATGTATGTCTCCAGCTTTGATTTTTACCCACTCTTTATCCAAAGCACTTGTCAAAGAGAAATATGAGAAAGAGACAATAAAAAGCTCTTCAGCCATGATTTATAGTCGCAGTTACTAAACAAGGAAAGTGTGTATTTAATATCTAAAAAAAAAAAAAAGATACCGTAGTCATGCTGTGTTTGCTGCTCGTTCACGGTAGCGGTATGTTAAACTAGGAAATTAATTGCATTCAATGTATACGATGGATCCGCAGTCCCATAACGTAGTTTGGATGAAATTCAGCTGTGAGGAGCTCAGATATTTGAAACAGATGTTCCTTCGTTGGTTAGAGAATAAGTAAACATTTGTCTGCTATACTGAATTTATAAAATTTCTTCTCTGATCTCTCAGTCTTACTGAAGTTCTGTGTCAGGGAGGTTTTTGAGCTCACATGAACATGTAGAGGCAATATTTTGTGCCAAAGGAATGAAGTTTGTGTAGTTTACTTTCCATGTCTCTGCACCTCCATCCTCCGCCTTCCCTCTTTCCTGCTCACCCAAACAGCTTTTGAACAAATAACTTCTGAACAGAAGAACAGAGCACTGAAAGGTAATAATGCCCAACAGCTTTCTTAGAGGTCACCTGAGTGGGAGTGCAGGTGAGATAGGCATTCAGTGCCTCCAGGGGAGAGAAGGCTATGGAGTTAGTTTAGATTGTACTAGTCGTTGGAGAATTCAGTTAGAGAAGAGGCTTTAGAAATGCCTTTACCACAAGGAAAGATGGAGTTGGTCAACTGAGACACAAGTCTGGGAGAAAACCTACCCTCTTAGTTCTTGAAGTCCTTGTTTGATACAAACAGCAGTGATTTTATCTTCTAGAATAATTAGCCAGATTCATAACAGCTTTTTTCCTTATGTCTCAAATAAAAACTCTTAGAGTAGATTCTGAATCCTCAGGGTCATTAATTTCTGGTTTAATCTGCATATTTTGGTTGCATAGCCAAGTCAAGCAGAAAGCGGCATTGGGGTAATTTTGTGGTATCTAAGTCACCTAATTACATGCATTTATAATTACATTCTGCAGTGAATGTTAGAACAAGCAGTACCCTTTACGTGCAAGCTGGAATCAGTCTTAATTTTCCTTCTCCGCAGCCCTAATTCCTTTGTGAATTGCGTTGTATTGGATGCAGTGAAGTACCACCAGCAGAATCTTGACTCTTGAAGTTTCTTTCCAGTCTAAAGGCTGTTAGATATCTCCCTTTCTCTTTCTGCATGACTGTGAGTATGCATGCACACGCATGCACGTGCATGTATGTATATAAACATAGACATTTTCCGGCGGCATACTTTCCTGGCCCTATGTGATGTTTTTGAAATATCTTAATAACTCTGTCTTTATCACTGCCATGCGTTTCTTTTACATTGTTTATGGTTTATTGAACACTTAGGTGTGCACATTTGGCTTTACTGCTTTAATCACTATTTTATCAATTCTGTGTTTATGTGAGTACTTTCTTTTCTTCATTACGAGACCTTCAAGTAGACTTATTTACAGTAATTTCTGTCCAGTATTACTTTCTGTTTCTTAATTTTCTCTCAAGAACTGGCTAAATGACAGGCATGCTTACAATCTCTCTTATTTAGAGATCAACAAATCTTTCATTTAAAGGGAACCTTATTATCTTCCATTTGCAGTTTGGAAAGCAGAGGTACAGGAGCAACTCGTCCACAGTTTCCCAGCATGCTAGTGGTACAGTTTGGGAATGATCCTCCAATTCCCAGTCTCCAGGTGCTCTTTCCATAACAGTGTCCCTGGTCTGGCTCACACCAGTGAGAAGTCAAAGTGCATTTTTCAATTACGCAGCTCCATGAAGAATCCTCATAATATAAAGATAGATTTAAGCCATTATCTTTATTTCAGACTTACAAACCCTGCTTTTGTTAACTGTTTCATCTAAAATACCATTTAGTCTTAAAACTAAGCGTTGGGACTTTTCATTTAACTTTATTATCTTTTCTGCTTAAGAAAGCTTAAAGCAGCTCATTTGGTTATATGGGCTGAGAATATAAAAAATGAATTTCATTGAAACCTCCGTGCCTTTTAGTGGTTTAATGTTAGTGTGGTTCAATTGATAAAAGCATCAGTGTCAATATGAAAAAGTGAAAAAATCCAAACCAACTCTTCCTAAAAGCCCTTTGCAGTAAAGGGATACTATACTAACATTTCCATTTTAAAATTACACTTTAAGGTTCAATCTATCAGCAGTCTAGGATATTACTTCTTTCAAGTGAATGCAAGCAGTCTTCTCTTTGCTGTTTTAAATAAAGCGTCAAATCAGCCCACTTTCTTTTCTGTTGAGGGGGGCTAAACTAAGCATAATTGTATTAAAGTCCTGTGTTTATAAAGTGCTGAAGAGAGGACAATGAAGGAACGTTCATGTACCACCTTCAGCTATGTAGTGTTCAAGCAGCTTATTAAGCACTCTCTGGTTTGTCTTTACACAAAGAAAAAGACCCTGAAGGAAAACAGAAAATACTCTAAAATGAAAATCAGAAAATACATTAAAGGATAATAATTTTTTACATGAAGAGCAGTCCCATGTAGAAAGGGTAAAATTATTGCAAGTACTGGGCTCTGTTTAGTTTAGCTTTGGGTTTGTCTATCAATTGAAGTTATTCCTGATGACATGACATTTTTGTAAATGTGTCAGCTTCAGATCCTGACTGAAGCGTAATTTTGCTGCTTACATTACTAGTTGGGATTTTCATGCCAGAACACTACTTGTTTTCATTTCTGAAAACTTTTGGGGAAGCAGAACAGTACCAGGAATGGCTTTTGAAGAAAAGCCTAGGAAGGAGGACAGGCCGTTACCAGAATTTGGAAACAGGGAAGTAACTAAATGCCATAAACGCGGAGAGACAGTCTGGAAGATACCAAAGCTGGTGTAGAGATGGAGTGTGAAGCTTTTACAAGGACCCTGAAATGGGTGGCTCTATCTCCAAACACCACGTAGGAGTCAGGGCTGAGAATGAACCTGTTCAGTTTTGGTGGCCTCACAGGCAGAGAATAGAAAATGCAAATGAGATATATTTTAGGGGAAGTTAAATACGTGCAATGAAAAGGTTTCTGTACTGTCAAGTGCTGTATCAAAAGATTTTTATGAGTTATTAATAGTAATCCTCTTCATAAACCTTTCCTGTCAGAAAGAAACAAATGGATCTAAAGTGTTTCCTGTTAATTCCCGCTTCTAAAATGTAGAATTTCATAAAACCGTTCATCAGGAGTAAATCTCTCTTGTAGGGTGTGCAGACATATCTGTGAGTGCTGACTCTTAAGGTCCAAATCCACCTTCCAGGAATGCAATATCTAACCCATCTTTCCTGCTTTTGAATTTAAGGCTTCCCATTGTAAAAGTATAGCAAAGTATATTTCTTGTAATACGGCATATCAGAACTTGCCCATTCCCAAAGATCTAATTTCACGTGAAGGAAGTCTACCTGTTCCACTATCGCTGTGGGCATCAAGACACACTGAATATCTTTGTGTTAGAATAATTTCCTGCAAAATGGGTGCCTGCAAGAACACAGTACATCACATACTGAGAATTTTTCTCATGTAAGTACATGTAGAAACACTGGCTTTAGAGAGAAGAGTTTCATAACTGCATATACTGCAGTGAACTAGTCCTTCAAGCAGTAGGTGAATCAACAAATTAACCTTTTTCTGTGGCTTCTTTTTTTTTATCTTCTCCAGGGAAACGTATTTAACCCAAGTGGTGCATATAAGAATGCTTTCTTGCTGGTTTTGGATTGTTGTCTTTTCCTTTTCCCATGACATTTTCCCCCTTTTTGTAACATACAGCCTTTGAACAGTCAAGAGAAACAGGGAAATTGTCATATTGGTCAAATATTTTGAAGCTGTGGTGGGTCTTTCTCTTTTTTTTTTTTTTCCTTACCTAGAAAGGAGTACTGGAGGCAGAGGGTAGAGGAAGGTATTAAGACTATTGCACAGTAAAAATGTGTGGCTGGTGCTACATAGAAATGGTTTAGCCTGTAGTCCTGAGGCCCCACGATCTTCTGCAATCCTTTGACTTTCCCCGACCTTTGACTCTGGACCTCTTGACTGATACCAGCAGTGTTCAGGAACAAGCAGAGGGGCTTGCGGTAATTTAACTCTTCACAAATAGTGTGAAAATGAGGCAGCCTCATAACACTTGAAAAGCCCCTTCAATATTCCCACTGTTAAAAAGGCAGTAGCAGAGGTAAGGATTGAAGGGTCTTCATAGCACAGCCACACTGGCAACCAGGCTTTGCTAGTTCTTCTTTTTTTAATCACGTACCTTTTAATTTGGCTTTGTCATTGCTAAGGAGAAGACTCGGGTTGTCATCTCTTCAACTTGCTTAAAGAACCCATCGAGCCTTCCTTTTAAAAAACTGAACATCTAAGCAGTGAACAATTAAAGCTCAATATTTTGTGCAAATTAAATGTGAGCATAAAATGTTTACAGCTTCACAAGCGCCTCCAGTTTAAGAAATCATGCTTCATTTCTTTTTAAGTGCATGGCTAAATTTATATGGTCTAGAGGACAGCGTACAAAAATAAAATAGATTCTGTAACAGGTGTAGGCTGACAGTACTCGGGCTATGTTTAGCTTACCTGCTATAAATACTGAACCTACTCTGAAAAGGAAAATTGGCATCCGAGATCCTAACCTACTTCCTTCAATAAAAGAATATCTCCAGCCTCTTAGAACTAATTTATAGATTCAAGACTTCTTCCTGCAAATCTGTGCTCCCATGGAAAAAATAATAATAATTCTGTACTGCCCAAGTATTCAGTGAAATCACTCAAAAGAGGAGCCATTCACAGAATAGGACCTGAGAGACAGGGGGAAAATTTTCCATCTTTAGTTTCAGGTCTTATATCTGTCCCTTGAGTATAATAGGACAGGCTATTATCCCCTTGTTCGTCATGAAGATTAATGTTCAGACCAGCTGAAAATATTACTGTTCTGCTGGGACCTATTGGGAGATCTTCAGACCTGTGCGAACTCAAGTTTAAACTTTTTAAATAGCAGAGCTAACATCTCGTCCTAGTTAGGCACAAATGCCTCTCTCACCATTATCCGCCCTGCGATGCTGCTGCAAGAGAGTGAGGATTCCCTCCAGCTCCACGTTATTTGTGGCATCTTTTATACAGACTGCATTGCTAAATGTTAAGGGAAAGTGCCTGAGCCGTTAACTTTTGCTCAGATGAAGTAAAAGAAAATAGCTTTAATGGAAGTTGTCTTTCTCTGTTCATCTGTATAAGGGTATACTGTTATTCATCTGTGTGAGGGTATAAGAGCTTGTGGGCTGATGGCAGAGCATTTCATATAGTGACCTTTGCCTACAGAAAATCTACCCCATTGCCTTGAAATTTCACAGGTTTATTTAGCCTCCTTTGTAGGCTTTCCAGGGGTCTGGGACCAGCTCTGGGCAGGAGCTGAAACAAAACCCCACGAAAGGTGTGGTGTGAAAGGAAAGGGAGCTTTGTGGCCCAGAGAGACACATCTTTGTTTGTCTCAGCCTTCCAGAGAAGCAAAAATATTAATGAGGGTTAGTAATTAGGCTGAAGCAGGGACTTGTATCAGGTTTGTGTGCCCAGAGGCTGCGGCGTGTCTGTGAGGAGGGAGAGGCCGGGGCTGCCCCCGGGCCCAGCGGCGCCACCGCAGGGCACAGCCGAGCCCCTCAGCCACGGGCGGGAACCGCGGGGAAAGGGCAGCCAAGAAAGGGCAGAAAG
>JAVSBS010001315.1:102700-126996 GCA_033124195.1 Coracias cyanogaster
TGGAGACAGCCGCCACCCTGCAGCCCGTGGAGGACCATGGCGGAGCAGATACCCGCTCTGCGGCCGGTGGAGAGCCCCAGGCCAAAGCAGATGGATGTGCCCTGAGGGAGGCCACAGCTTCTGGAGGGGAACCCACACAGGAACAGGCTCCTGGCAGGAGCTACAGCCTTGGGGGGGACCCATGCTGGAGCAGTTTGTTCCTGAAGGACTGTACCCCATGGAGAAGATCCCACACTGCAGCAGGGGAACAACATGAGAAGGAAGAAGAGACAGAGGTGCTGGTATGGACTGACCCCATTCCCCTGTGCTGCTCAGGGTAGGGCGGAGATAGAAGAGTGAAGATGGGCCTGGGAAGAAGTGGGCTGGTGGAAAGGTGATTTTAGTTTTATCTTTCTTTTCCTCTAACTTGATTTTTAATTGGCAATAAATTAAATTAATTTTCCCTAAGTCAAGTCTGTTTTGCCTGTGATGGTAATTGGTAATTAACGATCTCCCTGTCCTTGTCTTGACCCATGAGCTTTTTCATCTAATTTTCTCCCCCTGTCCTATTGAGGAGGAGGAGTGGGAGAACAGCTGGGGTTGGTGCCTGGCCACCGGCCAAGTTTGCCCACCATGGGACTGTAAAGGAAATCAAAGAGACGTTGTCAGGGCTCATGGAGGTGTGCAAAGGTACACACAACTCTTGCTGATGTGTGTCCTGGGATATATATCCCATTTGTGGGCTAGCAGGTAGAACATACGGTGTCTTAATCATCAGGTCCTGAGGAGCCAGGGAGAGACTATGAGACTGTCTCTCTGCCAGCACGCTGCAGCAGGAGCAATGGCCCAGGCAAGGCTCCCTGATCTGAATCGTGATCTGTATCCTTTTGGGGGAATAGCAGCAGCTTTTGGGGAGACTCTTCACAGCAAAGAGCCTCTTCCTTGTGCGGTGCCCTTCCCACCTGCTGAGCCTGTGGGACGGGGTTGACCTTCAGCACAGGCTGGTTCTAGTTGAGAAGTGTGGGATGGCTGGCCTCCTACTGGCAGGGAGGCAATGGGTTGCAGTTGTGTTCTCCTGCTGATCTCGTGACAACGTGGAAAGATGTTGGAGGGAGGGGAAGGAAGGCTACTTCTGTAAAGACTGACAGCCAAAGTTAAGTGAAATGTCAAATATGAACCTCACAACAAGCAGATTCTCTTGAAGATAGGATGACTTTTTTTCTTCCCTTGAGTTGTTCATTGATGGGAGTTTTTAGTTAGTTTATCTTTCCTTTTTTTTACTCCTGGAGGCAGTATATGAAGAGATTAAAAACACAGCATGTGCCAAACAGCTTTTGGCACTAGATGCGAGTGGATATGAGATCATTAAAGAGATTTTCAAGACCATTTTAGCATAATCTTTTGAGGGCATATTGCATTGCTGCTAATACAAATCCAAGGCTTGCTTTCTTAGGGATATGAGAGTTTACAGTGATTGGTTTTACATTTCTGCGGGGGTGATACCGCAATACATGATATGGATTACAGCAGTTCAGCTGTGGGAACAGAAAGGTTAGCCTGATGCTTGTGGATGTCTTCTCATACTGTTTTAAAAGATGAGAAGATTTTATGATTTTTCAGAAGACACATGATTGATAGTCCTGGATTCCTTGTTCAGGCACAGAATAAATATGTCAGGGTAAAAAAAAACCAGCTAATATTTTCCTCCAAAGCCTCAGTGAACAGATTGCTCAGTGAACAGTTTTAGTGCACTTCTACCTGCTCATAACAGCAGAGTAACAGTCTGGAGTTAGGGACAAGCCCTTCACCCAGAAAATTTGAGGCAATAAGGAATTCCAATGATCGTGGTCTCAGGCACAGCATGAGTTGTAGAGCTGCGCTCCAGCTGACCAGCAATAGCAGAGCAAGAGTTACCGCTGTCCCTGCTCTACCTGAGGCAGGAGGAGTACTGTTTGATCAAGGTCATACAGGGATATTCAGCACAAGAGCAAGCGGTCAAATTCAGATTACTTGAGGTCCAGCAGTTCACATAGATTTTGTAGATTAGCTTTCTGTAAGTAAGAAAGAATACAGTCAATGGTTATGAAGTTTATGTTCCACAAAATTTATGCCAGATGATGTTATATACACCTTCAAACGTTCCATTTACCTGCAGGAGAGAACAAAGTCAAAGCACTGAAATGGAATCAAGTCATTTGACCAGAGACATAAACATAATTCGGTAGTAGAACCACATTAAAATATTTTCAGCTACTCAAATCTTTGACTGGATTTTGCGATTATCTTTCCCTTTTCCATCTTGCCACCACACATGCTGCTTGTTTTAAGCAGACAAACGCAATCTGTTTGCATGCTTCTTATCATTAGCAGAAAGAATTAACCTCTTATTTGAAATAAAAAGGGTTACAAATAGAGAAAGCACTTCGGTAAAAATGAACACAAAAAGCAAGAAACACTTTGTGAAGGAGCTGGAACAATGTAATATAAAGATTAGTGGAATCAGTAAGGTGACGATGAAGCTGATGGAAGGTTATAATCTCGGGTACACAGAGAGGTTGGCAGGCTTTGGCTGAGAGCTCTTATTCCCATGAAGAGTCAGGTGGCTGAAGCAATGAGCAAATTCTGGCTAAAGTAAAGTGGATTCTTCCTGAGCAAAGTTCAGGTGCTGCTCTGTGGCTAGGCATACTGTTCCCATAGGAAATGAAAGCCATACCTTTTATTTAAAACACGGAGCTACAGAGCCAGTATAATCAACTAAAATAGACAATATCTTGCTATATATTCAGCATTGGGTTGTGGGATTTTAAGAGTTCATTAAATTTACGTTGTGATTTTGGGGATGATATAAAAAAATGACGATCTGGCCAGCACAAGAGCTCTCATACAACTATGGGAGAATGAGCTGAAATCTACTGTGTGGCTCATTTGTTATGACGGAAAGCACTTGCTCTGTTTTAAAGTTTTCAGTATTGAAGCTGATGCCGAGATCACAAAGGATATGTCTGGATTTTCAAACCACATCCTGAGTTGAAAAAATTCCCGTATGAAGAAAAAAATGTTTCTCTTGTAAGCTGGTCAAAATTGACAGTGTCAAAGTGATAAAGCAATAATAGATGTATTCACATGACTGCTTAATTGTTTGCTTTTCAGGATATAATATACTTCTATATATGTATCTCAGTGTATAATAAACTTCAACATACTATGCATGTTACTCCATCTCATATTTCTCCAAAATTTTAAAGGAATAGGCTTTTGAATGGTAGGAAATTAAGAAATGCTGTGAAAGGTGAAAAGATATCAGTGAAGTGAGAAGGTGCTAAAAGGGAAGCTATGTTTGAATCAGATACAATATCTGACTTGTAATTGGCACAGAAGTATCTTAGATATTAGCAGCAGATGGTCTCCATGGTATCAGAAGGAGGGAGGTTTATTCATGGCACCAGAGCTTTTATGACATGTTGATTACAGTTGCCTTCCCTTTTTCCTTTAGGGGGAGTCGTCTTTGCGGTTCATTCAGTGCTACTTGTTGTCAGTAAATATGTTGCCTTTCACTTACCCACCTCTCTGAAACTTGGGCATTTTTACAAGTTGTCTGTCTAAAACCGAGCTCATGTGGAATAAAGTCCTTAGAGTTGTCTGTCCAGAGCCCTGCCTGGAGAGAGGATTTCTTACTGAAGATTATGAGCACATTTTTTAAAAGAATAGGCATCCTTTGCTGTCAGTTGGAGCCTTGGACTTCACTTTTAGGTGTCATGGTGATGCTGATGGTACAAAGCTAGATATCGCACTCTTTTCACCCACCCTAGTGTCCCTTGTCCTTTCACCCTTCTACAGTGAAATCTTCTTGGTATTGAACCCATCCGTACCAAAAAGAGGAATGCCAGCTGAACCAGTTTTCACAGAAGGACGGTGTTTAGCAAGCCTGCAAACAATTTACAGCACGTTGTCCACTTCAGTAGCCTCTGGGAGAGTGGAAGCAGGAACCTGAGATGCTTCATTCTGATGTGGTGGCACCCTCGGCTTCCCTTAGTTCTTGCACCCTCTGAATTACAGTTTAGGGGAGGAGGAAGAAATAAATCCCTGAATTTCCAGCACAGAGACTTTCTTTATGTTTCCCTTTTAACTGCCCTGCTGTTTAGTAGTGATTCCTAAAACTCTTTCAAGAGATACTGAAGTATAAATGTATCATTTAAAGATGGCTGAATCCCATCCTTAGATCTCCAACTCTTTCTAAATTAAAACCTTTAAAGATGCTGTGCAGTATGTTTGTCAGGTTATAGGTAGTCTAAGAAAATACGTTGCCCTCTACACTGTACCTGCAATGATCTAAGCTATTCTTTGTAGTTATGTAGGATTTTATATCCTTTTTTTTCCAGGAAATTAATGACACTCTGGGAAAACAAATTGTGCAAAGGGACTGGTGACAGGACATTTAAGTGAAGCATGGACATTTCAATTGAAATACAGTGTTAGTCAAATGCTACCTGCTGGGCTGATTAGCAGTAACGGCGTAATTCTGCAGCCTGTGTTATACAGGAAATCATAGCAGAAAAATGAATGGCCTTTCCTCGGTGTACTGTGGGAATATAAAAATGTGCTGTGCTTGGGTATTCGCTTTGTCTTAGGTTCTGGAATGACCAGGAGTCGTGTATGTGCTTTCATGGCACATCCATTTTCTTAAGTGCTTGGCAGAGCGAGAGGAGCAGTGATTGCAGGGAAGGAGACGATTGTTTTGTTAGTTTGTGGTTTTTTGTTGTGTTTTTTTAGTGGAGGTGATAGCTTTAGGGTGAAAAGGCTCTCGAAGTTTTTGTTGGACTTAGCCTCTCCATGTTTTTGTTAAACAAACAGTGTATATACCTAGACCTTTAAATAGAGGATCTAAAAGATCTGCAATGTCTGGATGCCTGTCAACGCTGCCAGGACTATCCAGTAAAAGGCAGGAGCATCAACCATCACAGAAGTGCAGAATTTTAGCTTTTCTCTCTGCCTGCTGCTCTCATACTCCAGCTGGGTTTGTTTGCATACCTGTCACATACTTGTGTTTTTCACTTTCACAATCCACGCAAACCCTAAATAATGGCCACTTTCCTTTTCCAGGTAACTTTATTCGCCTTCTCCCAACACGCCACAACCCCAAACCTCTGTTTTATAAATGCCTTTTCAACAGATCTACTCCATGCTAGATTGGTTTTATTTTCTTACCTTTTGGGAACTGATCCACAAGATCACTGTGCTGTTGCTATTGAATAAGGAGTAGGCCCTTGAGATCACTTCTGTCATACTTTGAAATGCAGAATTATTTATTTTTTGTTACGTTTTTCCTCAACTTGCATTACTCTGGCAATCTCTAGGACAAAAAGCTGCAGTCACTGAGCACTTCATTGTTGGAGATAGGGCCTGTACTTCACGGTAAGTACACACGTGTGAATAACAGAGCAGGGTTTTTGTGACACGCTGACTTCTACAGGGGAAAGAAGACACAGAGTAATGGAATGGTAGTGGTTGGAAGGGACCCCTGGAAATCACCTAGTCCAACCGTCCTGCCAGAGCAGGTTCATCTACAGCACATTGCACAGAATGGTGTTGAGGCAGGCTTTGAATGTCTCCAGAGATGGAGACTCCACCACCTTTCTGGACAGCCCGTTCCAGTGTTCTGCCACCTTCAAAGTAAAGAAGTTCCTCCTCCTGTTTAGATGGAACTTCCTATGTTCAATTTGTGCCCATTGTCTCTTGTTCTGTCACTGGGCACCACTGAAAAGAGTCTGGCCTCATCCTCCCGACACCCACCCTTGAAGTATTTATAAGCATTGGTATGCTCTGTCCCTTCATCCAGTTCGCTGATGAGCAACATTCAGAATGTTACTGCATCATTTTAGGTACAATCAGGGGGAACTCTGCTTTTTTCGTACTTACCTTCTAAGCTGCAGAAAACATAAAAACCAAACCAAACAAGCTCATGTGTAGTGAGACATATATACCCAGAAACTATACAGCAGTCGCTCAGCATTCTGGAGACTAGACTAGGCTAAATTCTTAGTTTCAGTCCCATTGCTCACAAGAAAAACTGCATACGTGTGGATCCTGATCCTTTGCAAAGCCACCTTAACTTCGCTGTGGTTTCAGGTTAACGTAGCAGGTTTTCCCCGTGGCCTCTCTTGGGGTAGGAGGGGGGCATTTTTACTGCTAGTTTACCGGTAGGGAACTGGTGTTGGTGGGTCTTTTTATGGTAGTATTAATTTCAAAGAATTGATCCACCCTTTTAAATCACCGTCATCACCAGTCAAACAAAAGCAGTTTGTTTCTACACCGGAATCAATAAAACGGAAAATGTATTACGGCTTAGCTGGGAACACATCCTTTGTACCTTTTGCTCTTTTGTCTCCTGTTTAATGACAGATTTTCCTGCCGTTTCCATTCTGTTGGTTGTATGTTGGGTCTGTGATGTCTGTAATCTGCACAGAAAACACACGCTGTCTGCAGTACAAGAATAGCTTTTTTGTTTCAGTGTTTGCTGCTAATACGATGTGTTATCCTGATCCATTCTGGCTTCTCCAGTATTTTCCTGACGGTGATAAGAGGGATGGTATAATACTTCACCAAAAGGAAAAGTGCCTAATTTTCATGCAAACCAATAGTCAACAGAATCGTAAAGCCCTGCCTAGCCCTGGTAATAAAAATAAAAGCTGATGCTATTAATACATCATTCCAGATACACAGAGCTCTGTTATATGGCTCCTGGGTTGAGTAAAACTTCATGCAATCATAGTGGCCGTAGACCTGAGCCCTATAAAGTTGGGAACTTCACCAGATGGCCATTGCCAAGGCAGCTTCTACGGACCTTAGAGCTGCAATGTAGTAGGGCTCCAGGTATGACTTAGTGGTAGCTTTTTAAAATACAATTATTGAACATAACTGATCCGCATTATGGAAGTAATAATAATAATACTTTGCACTCAGTGACCTTTTATCCGAGGACCCAAAAGCTCTTAACTAAGGCTTTTAAATACTTCCCTTCTTAGGGAAGGGAATTATTATTAGGCTTATATAAGTATTAGGCTTATAGGAAATAAAATGTCCAGAGTCTTGATGGAGTGTGAGAGAATTGAGGCAGCAGTCCGACACCATGGCCTATTGCAAGCAGCCTGCGGGACTGGGGCAGGAGCGTGGTCCTGTTCCTGTCCTGGTCCCTGACAGCTGGGAGGTGATGTCCCAGTCGCTCCTACTTCAGCAGTGCTTTTAATCTCGAGTAGAGCCAGCCTGTGAGTGGAATTGTTTGTACATGAAAATACTGTGTGGCAGGAACAAGAGTGATAGATAACAGCCCTAAACTGAAATTTCCTTTATTTGTTCTGTAAACTATGGGGATGATACTGAGCTGATGTTAAGATGTGGGGATAGTACGGCTCAGATATACCACATTTAGCTGAGGAGTTTAGATGCAGAGTGATGTATCTTGGGCTCCATATATTCAGAGCAGACAGATAAGTACCTGCACAGACTGGCCTGTATTTTAGGGGAACGGTTATGTCCTTTACAAAGTACCACATTGGCCATGAATTTACTGAACTTTAATACTCAGCCTCAAAAATCCCATAATAGTATTTATCACTAATGGAAGTAAATAACTGTATTTGATGTTTGCTTTTGTACACTCAGTAGTTTGTTGGGTTTTTTTTCTCCTTTTTATTTTTCCCCAGAGTGATCTTATTGTTGATTTTCAGGGTCTAGAATCATGCCTGAAAGTTTTCTTGGTGCCTGTTTTTATCTTTTAGATCGATGTGATTGTGACTTTGGGTGGACTTGGAGGACGCTTTGACCAAATAATGGCATCAGTGGAAACGCTTTTTCATGCAACACGTATCACGCCTTTTCCAGTGATAGTCATCCAGGAGTGCTCGCTAATTTACCTGCTTCAACCTGTAAGTGTTGTGAAAAGTTGCTTCATAAAACTGACCTTCTACCCACCCTGACCCTGTAGGTCTTGCACCGTTAAATGTTTGTTTTCTAACTTGTGTTCTGTAGAGGCAGAGCCTGTTGCAGGGAAGTGCAAATGATGGGCTCCGCATTCCTGCCTGGGGAAAGATTGTGATCACTTTGTTCAGGATAGATTTGTTTAAAAGGGCAGGAACGTCGAGATCCAGAAAACTGCATTTGGTTAAATACAGGATTTTGATTATAAATGAAAAAAAAAAAAAAAATAGAACTTTTAAATTAGATTCCAGTAAGTTTAAATGTAGCACACGGCTCTTTTGCATGTTGAGTAGCAGTAACGATGTCTGCAGTAAGAGAAGCAAAAGAAAGAGGAAGATTCGAGGGAGTTCCTGACAAACGTGTCAGGCAGAGCTCTTATGTGGTCTGAGTGGTGCAGTTCATTATGATGGGAATCCAGCTAGCATCAACAAGGGAATTTACTTAAGATTTGTTATTTCTGTGGTTTCTCAGCTCTGTTTTTCCACTTATGGATTCATAAAACAACACACACAAAAGGTCTTGCTGGGCTTCTGCTTCTAAGACTTACATTAAAGGCATAGCTAAGCATCAAAGAGTCTTCTCAACAGTAATTCATTCGTTTGGAAATTCCTTTTCCAGATGTCAGAGTTTCTAGAAGCTTAACTAACTTTCCCATTTTACGTTGGAAAGCTTGTTTCATTAAAATAAATAACATTCACAGCTACATTTGACTAAACCCTGCATCACACATGCTTCGTTGTAATTTGAGAAAGGCATTAATAAGGTTCTATGAGATTATAGATTTAAATCCACAGGGGCAGATGCTGCGTTAACAACTTGGAAGCACTGTGTCTGCAGGAGAGATGGTAGGCACGGGAGCTCAGTTGCCACTGTGACGAGGGATAACTGATCGTTAGTTGCACAGTTAAATGGTTAGAGTCAGGAGAGTGAAAGGGAAAGAGGGCTGAAGGATAACTGGTTAAAATCTGAAGGTGAGAAGTAGCTCACTTGTGATTCATCTGTGGGTGCAGTACTTCACTGACCGCTGTAAATTAATTTTAGGGTATTTTTAAGAACACACTGAAAAGCTGAAATATGATGGAGAATTCCCAATTTCACCTGCAGAACACTTGGATTGGCAAGACTTAATTCTATTCATTCATCTTTTCCAAAAGTGGCTTTAAAGTGCCATGCCTAAGGTCACTTTTAGGAGAGTCTTCAATGAATAATTAAATCCTTCGCAATTTAAAAAACAAATCATGGTCTGTGCATTTAAATAAAAACGGGATGTTGGTAATTGTTTGTGCTTGCTGGAAACTTCTATATGTTCTGGTTTTAACAAGAAGCATTTAATACTTTTTTGATGACGGAGTGAGTTCCACAGGGTGGGTTTTTTTCTGGCACTCCTGGCTGTCAGTCTGCATTGCCAGTAACTGATTTCTGTAACTTCAGGCTGTTTCTACCATTCAGAAATACAGCAGAGATATAGGGGGCAGGCCGCTTAATCTTAATGCTAACTTTGGCACAAAATTGCGTTTCGTTGTTGGTTTAAACTTGTCACTGTCAGCATCTTCAGTCAACTGTCATGGTACTTGCAGATAATAACATTAATCCTGCATCGTTTAGATAAAAATCAAGTTAGTAGTTTATACACCAAAAGAAACGGCAATCCTAAGCGTGGAAGTACTCTTTTTCTTGCGTGATATCTTTCTCTTGTAAACAGCCGCAATGATGACATTCTCTCTTTTTCCCCTCTCCCCTTTGCAATTTAAAATCAAGGTAGGAGGGAGCTGAACACAGTGGGAGACCCACTGACTTTTTGAAGCGCAGGTCTGGAAACTGCAACAAATGAAGCAAGATTTCGAGATTCAAATGCTAATGCAAATGATAAAGTTAAGAGCATGTTGCTTTTTCTGTAAAATGTAGATCTGATCTTTCTCTCTTGGGGAGGTAGAATCTGATCTTTATTGGATTCTTGGGATAAAATACAAGAGCAAAATACAACCGTGTATTTGCTTCAAAATAATGTCAGCCCTCCGTTCACTCCAGCAGGAGACTGGTGTCGGTTCTCCACCATGTGTGCCTAGGCACAGGCTACAATACTTGGATAGAGTGGGTAAACTGGTAATCCCGTAACAGCCCTCAGAGGGATACAAAGGGGAATAACAAGTCAAGCTGCTGAATTTTTAGTTACTAATGCAGAAACTGAGGAGGACAATGTGAGTAGATATCCAAGTACAACACTGAAGTGCTGGGGCCTGAGTTGTGGGTACCACGCTGGAGTTGACCTGTGAATGAGTCACAGCCTAGCAGAATGTATGGTTTTTTCTTATTGGCTTCATGTTTCAGAGGCAGAACTTGGCCCACTTGTTTCCCTGTGGTTCCACCCTGACCCAGGTGGTCGTGGTTGGGGTGGTGGGTGAGGCCAGGACTATATTAATGAGGAGCTGATCAGTTGGAGGAGCTTCCTGTTGGGTGTGGCTTCTGCTGGGGCTGGTTGCATCTTGCTGAGCTCTCTCAGGGGTGTCCTTCCATGTGAAGGCCACTGAGGAGCCATCTCTGTATGTTGTGTCCAGCAGGCGATGCTGGCACCACAGTGGGCAGTGGAGGAGCTGGGCCTACAGGAACCTCTGGCAGGAGTGTCTGAAAGAAGACTTGAGAGGGGATGTTGGTGAGTTCAGTGTTGGTCTGTGTGATCAGGCAACCGATGGCAGCACAAAATGATGATGGCTGAAGCAGCACAACAAACGTAAAATCTATTAAATAATTGCTTTGAGAGTTAATTCACATTACTACACTGTTGATATAGAGGGGTACAGCAGAAGAAATATATTAATATTTAATGCACTTGTAAAGGGTTTGCATTGCTGTAGGAAACAGGCTTCAAGTCTTCAGGGTGGTAGAGAAAGAGAGCAAGGACAGGACCTGATTTGGGATCCACTGCAGGCTACCAAGCAAGGAAGACCAGGTAGACAAAGCCTTTTTGATCAGCCAAAAAAAATTATCCCAATACTGAATGTGAGGGTAATTGGCATTTTGAGTACTGAGACATCTCTTGGGAAAGAGCCAGACAGACAGTGAGAATTTTTGAAATATATTAATTCAAATATTTTGGTATGAAAACCAAAGAAAATTATAAGAAGGTAACTGTTTTATGTTCATTTCTGACCTGTAAGGATGAACCATGCTGAGAGGCGGAGAACAGAAAAAAGATGGGAAGAATTATAGCCCATGAATACCTGTTTCTGATGGCTCTATGGAGAAATTTGGTGGTAGGCTGAGATCTAGGTATACACTGTAGGTATCTAAATTTAGATAAATTAATTCCAATATAGGTCAAATTACTAAACAAATATTTAAGAAAAGAAAGCAGATATGAAATGAGGTGCACCTATGGAACAGCCCAAGCAAGGAGAACATAGTTTGTAACCACAGAAGTTCTAAGTCGACAGTGAAAGATTTTCTCTGATCTGAATGGGAAAGGAAAACTAATGACAAACAGCCTAAATTTAATGCTTTTTTTGCTCAGCCTTCACTAAACCAAAACATTCATTTGAGCAGATAACCAGCACAGTTAAAATCAGTGCCAAAGTCCGAAGAGTTTAAATTGCTTCAGAGAAAAAGCAAGTAAGAGATTGAGCTGCCTTTGATTTTGCCAACTCCAAGGACTGCTAGTTTTTGCGTGCCATGCAACACTAATTAGGATAGGAGTCAGAAATAGGGAGACTGCGTAAGAATTCCAGGAGGTGATGCTTGCTCTGAAGTATTTCCTAATGTCATGATTGGAATTTTAAAAAAAAAAAGAGAAAAAAAAATCTCTCTATTGAATAGCCGTCATATTTCTTTGTGTAATGGGGAGAGGGAGGAAAGCCTGAAGTCTTAATAAGGAGTAATCACTCTTTGTAAGCAGCATATTTTATGCAACAGTCCATACATTTTATGCTTGAAATTTTGGTAATATCAATTACCATTAGAATATAGCCTGTCTGAAGAGTATTAGGCCCTTAGAGTCATGTTTATCATGCTTATCATGCTGGCCATGCTCAATATGAATGGCTTAAGGTTTCACATACATACTTTCTCATTTTCTGGTTGTGTGCTTCTCAGGAGTACAGAAACATTAGCTTCTGTACACTGAACATAAATTATCTTTTATCTGTGAGTTTTATGGCAGTTTGTAATACAAGGTAATAGGATTTATGACCAAGAAATGAGAAGATGTCCAAGAGTTAATGAGGCCTGTCTTTTACACTATACTGAGCAGTTCAGTTTTCCCTACACAGGATTCCAGCCCTGGGATGCAGAGAAGAATTGCTACCTACACGTGAAAATGTGTTACAGCAGCATATTTTTGTCAGTTAGCTAACTCTTTTGAAAGAGTGTGTGAATACTCTGATAACCCTTTTCCTTGCACACAGATTTTCTTGCGAGCGCATGCCTGCCTTCCCTCTGAGACGTTATGAATAATTTAACATCATAGATAGTAGTCCAGCTGCTAAATATGAGCAATAAGAATCAGGAGTCCCATCCCTTATTCTTGTCTCTTTACTACCATTTCACTGAAGAGAAGTAAATTGTACAGTCTTTTGATCTCCGAGTCTCCTGGTTTGTAAATGGAATAAAACCCACGTCCTTCTCTGAATGGGTACTGTGAGGCTCGTTTCGGGTTTTTTTTTATGAAACGCCATTACATCCTCAGCTCTCCACTGAGGTGGAACTTAGTATTATGGTAATAGTAACAACAGTATTAATAAGGCCCTTAATTAACATAAATATTGCCATACAGAAGGCTGTGTGGCTAATTAGTTAGCATGCTCCCAAGCACAGCTTCAGGGGGAGCCAGCTATATCGTTCTTGCAGACAGGGCCTGGGCACCAGGTTGGGGTTAGAACAGGCCAGTAACCGCTCACTAAGCGTTTGGAGGGTACTGCTTTGTCTTGGGGGCAAGAGAGAACAGCCCTATGTGTATGAGCAGTGCTGTGCCAGTTGGCTCGGAGTCCAGAGAGTGTTACGTGAATGGTTTTACAGATGCAGACATAGCGACTGGGCTCTAGTTGAGATCTGCTCCCGTGTGGGGATGCTGCAGTAGATCATAGAATGCATCGGGTTGGAAGTGACCTTCCTAGGTCATCTAGTCCAATGCCCCTGCAGCCAGCAGAGATGTCTCTAACTAGATCAGGTTGCTCACAGCCCCATCAAGCCTGGTTTTGAACATCTCCAGGGATGGGGCCTCCACCACCTCTCTGGGCAACCTGATCCAGTGTTCCACCGCCTTCATAGTAAAGAACTTCTTCCTAATGTCCAATCTAAATATTTCCTTCTCTAGTTTAAAACCACTGACCCTTGTCCTGTCGCTACATACCCTTGTAAACAGTCCCTCCCCAGCTTTCCTGTAAGCCCCTTTGAGGTACTGGAAGGCCACAATAAGGTCTCCTTGGAGCCTTCTCTTCTTCAGGCTGAACAACCCCAACTCTCTCAGCCTGTCTTTATAGGAGAGGTGCTCCAGCCCTCTGATCAAGTTCGTTACTCTCCTCTGGCCTGACTCCATCAGATAGAAGTGAGGGAAGGTACAAGACTGGAAACTTGATGCTAGAGTTTGCTGCTGTGGTTCTCTCTGCCCATGTTACTTGGTTTACTTTATGTCCATACTTGTAAAGTTTGATGGGAAGTTCAGGGTATATATGTTCATCTTTGGAGTTTTCTTCTGGCAGCTACTATCTTGAATTTTGCAGGAACTTCACGAGTGAGTTACCAGATCTGTTCTGTACCACCTCATGGGTAGCAGTCAGTGGAGAAAATCCTTAGTGAGTGGGCCTCTTCTGGGGGATGATTAGTTAAGTTGCTGTGTTGGTAGTTCAGCTGCCTTTATTTCCTTCATGCTAAGAAACATTGAGGATTTGGTTACAGCTCAACTTCTGTTCTTAAAATAAGACTGTTAAGAGTTAGAACCTGTGTTTTTCTTCTTCCTAGGGAAAATCCAGCTGGGTTAATGATCATTCAGTCCTTCTTACCACGTTTTTGTAGTGGGCCTGTGTAAATTTGACCTTCAAAAGGCTCCAGGTCCGAGTGACTCAGGTTTACTTCATGGTAATTTCTGACTATGCAGTGGTGTTGCTTCATGTTTACCACAGGATTTCTGTATTTTACTGGATATCGATGATCCAAATTTAATTCATTTTTGTCAATCACATCTTGACCTGGGGAAGATTTATTTGCTATCTAGATTGTCACTGTTACAAAAGGAACATTATAGTGGGATTTTCTCAGATGAATGCTTTATGGCTTAGTTCTATTCCAGTATCAGCAAGTGTGTAGTATGAAATTTATAAAGCTTAGTATCTTAGAAATAATAATTAGTTTTTTGAACACTCATATCCTTTCAGGCAATTTATTTAGCTTCAGTTAAAAGTGCAGCCTGCCTTAACTTTATGATATATTTGGAATTATGTGAATTTTTGGTGGGCTTTTTTTGTAGAGGATGACACCTAATACTTATGGATTGCTTATATGTAATGAGGACATCTGCAAAATATTTTTTTTACAAGTCTCATCCTTTGCTGAAACAAACGGATACAACAAATTAATAAGTCAATTCATTAGCTTGTAGGTTTAAAAAACACTTATCTTTAAGAGAGGAAAGAAAAATACCAAACCATCATTGCCAAGTGAAGAAGGATAGTCTTTACTAAATGAGATTTTCATCTGCTCATAATTCTTAAGAAACAAGTAATACTCTATAGCAGGATATGTTAATCACACAGCTGTTTTAAAATTCACTTCTTAATGGTTGTCTGCAAGAGAATGATATAAGGAGTCTAATTGGATTACTTATGTATTTCTACATTCTGGAGTCATCCGGTTTGATTCTGAGTCAATATCTGATGTTTGGTAAGTTTCAATGCTTCTGCTCCCAAATTCTTTTAGTCTTTGTCCAGATTTTTAATTAGTTACTATGGCAGCTGATGGATGATCATCTAGGAGAATCTTGACCCTAAATAAAGTTCTTCCAGTGAGGTTCCTGCTGTCTATTGTTGCCGCTAGCTGCTGTAATATGATCTTGTTAACATGATAATATCCTTTTTGCTGCTTTTTGGAAACCACAAGAAGTTTTCTGTTACAAAGCTAATTTTCTTAGAGATGGGTTTTTTCCCAAACCTATCAATTTCTCATGTTTCCTTTGAAGTCTTAATCCTTCTTCCATGCCCGTCCATAACAAACTTCTTTCAGCAGTGCTCTGATACTTTAGGGGTTTTGTGCACAATGTAATATCAATAATTTTCTGTACTATAAAACAATGTTTTTGCTGCACAGGTTGTCCACTTTTCATTAAATGATCAGCCGCAAAATATCTAACGTTGATCTTTGGCACTTTCTAATTGGTATAGGGGTAAGCTGAGGAAGACCACCGCAGTATTTTCACTTGCTGTGTGTTCATTTAATCTTTCCTCTGTAACTAAACAGGACAAAGCTGGAGTATGCGTGCCTCTATGTGTTCATTCTAGTTCGGTTTGGTTTTTTTTTCAGGTAGGACTTTGATGCTATGTGGGGATTTTGTAGCAAGCTAAACAATTCCCCAGCTTTTTGTGAAGAGATTTTTTGACCAAAAAAAAAAAGCATTTTAAAAGAGTGTTAGTATGGGTTCCAAATTTGATCAACAGAATTAAATACTTTGTACATAATTGAATAAGCTTTCTCCAAGATGCCATATTTTTATACTTTAAAAAAGAAAAATTATTCAAATGCTTGTCTATATGAAGGTCTAATAGACTGGTACTTTACAGATGGATTTTGTAGTATTATTATTACTGCTGTGGTTTGAAATATTTGTATACCACCTGGCACCTAGAGGTAGTAATAGAGTGTTTTGAAGTTTGAAGGTTAACCATTAGACATAAAAAGCTGAGGAGCCTTAGAGGGATAGTTAGGAACACTTTCTGTGGCTTGCCTGATCAGAGGCCACGATACTTATTAATCGTCATACAGCAAATTCTTATTTTCTTTCCTTTTTTATTTCCCCCTCTGGATTTTTCTTGGATCCCATAAACTGTCTTGTCTCAGCACATCATGATACCTTAATTTTTTAGTTTAGTATTGTAAAAAATATTTCTTGCTTTAACTTAGGCAGCCACTGCTGCCCTGAAGATTTTTTCCAGGATTCGTCTCCTCCCAGCAGTTACAATTCTATGCTCTGAAGCATTAATTTGTCAATGCCCTTTTGTCATGCTGGCTTCCTCTATTCCTCGTGAGTCTCATAGTGTTTCCTCTTGATTCTGTTGTACCAAAGTGGCCTCATCTCTGTGGTATTGGAAACTATCGAGGTGTTGTCTACAGCAGCATGACTATGCATCACCCTTAAAATACTGCTGAGTTGTAACTCTCTGTTCAGCTTTATTGTGTCAGCCAAATTTCTCAAGTCCTGGGATTTTGTGCTATGCAGATCACAGTCACAAAGTGACACTGTCTCTCTGAAGGCGTCCTGCTGTCTTGCTTGAGGTGAATTTCCCCAAAGTTTTGTAGTAAGAGCTTTCTTCTTTGAGTATTAAAAGGATTTCAGTGATCGTTGGGATGTATGGGATTTTTTCATTCTCTGCCTGGCATTACAGGAAGTTCTGTAGGGAAACTAGCAGGTATCCAGAAAGAAAATGAATGGAAAATATTTTATTGCTTACAATTAAAAACATAGCAGGGAAAAATCAATATTATTGTTCCTAGACTGAATGTAAATGACAGTAAAAAATGAAGTGATAGTAAGTGATACATTATTATCCACTACAAAAACAACAACAAAAAAATCTGGATGCTGAGCACTTAATGATTGACCAAGCCTCAAGTGTTCATAGATTTCTTCAAAAATGGTCCTTTCTGCTCACATCTGAGTGCTGCCATTAGCAGAAGTTGCAGAAGGTAAGCATCCATATTTTGGTCTCAGATGTATGTGAAAATATGTTATCTCTTAAATTCAATCCCTTTATGAAATCGTTTAAACTTTTCCGATCCCTTCCAGTATCACTGTTAATTCTGTATCTGCCAGGGCAGCAGTGTCCTTTGTATGGATTTTCTACGTTTACACTTACTGTTAAAAAAGGATCAGTGCAGAAGAATGATAATATTTAGTAATACCAGAGCTTCTGGGGAAAATGCTGTACTACCCTGATAAACAAGATTTAGCTAGAACTATTCAGCTTTGTCGCGGGAAGTAATTTACTTGGCAATGCGAATTTTCTTCATCTTGGTAACCACTGGTTACATGACTTCATCACTGTCTCTCTGATGTAACGCAACATCCCAAGAGGAGATGGTGATCAGGGGTTGAGTTCTTCTGTGTTTTTTAAGATCGTAATGTATCTGTCACTCTCATGCCAACTGCAATCAAAAATACATGACAACAGTGCATTTGGGCCCAATGACCTTCATGGCAACACAGGCTTCCTAATCCTAAAATCAAGATCTTTGGAGTGATTATGTTCCTGTTAAAAGCGAAAAAAAAAAAAAGGAATCTAGAAGCTTGTGGCTTGGCAGCAGAAGAAAGGCTCCTTCTCCATCCTCACAGCTCAATTTACAGAATTGGTACAGTGCCCTAATAACCAGTGAAAAGGAACAAGCTCCTTCTGGGAGAACCGTTTGAGCATAAGCTGCAGGTGGAAGCAGCAGGTTACAGTGACTGGAGATATCACTTTGCAGGAGAAGGCGGCACTGGTCTGCTGACCAGGCATGCTTTCACAGGAGTCGTGTTGCTTGCCAAGGGCGAGGGTTCAGGATGTTATGGACAAGCTGCTGTGGCTCATCTGGTCCTGGTAATTACGTACAGGAGTAGGTTGCTCGGAGAATCTCTGGCCCTGGCAGTGTTCAAAACCTGACTGGAGCACTGCACTCAATGATCTCTCGAGACCCCATCCCACGTCAGTGACTCTGGTGCATTTGTGCAGACGCAGGTACAAGTATCTGTTGAGAAGAATCTGGAATCTCCTCGTAAGAGACTATGTGGCTATGTTCGGAAATAGTACTTCTGGCTGCTCTGATATCTGTTCATGTTTTTGTTACCTTAGAAGGGAGTATTTTAGTCTCTTGTGTAACCTCTCAGAAAAAATGCTGAAAGGAGAAGCGATTGCTGCCTCTAAGTGCACTGAGTACATGCCAGGGAGATAAACAGTCTGTTTATACGCAAGTCCAATGTTAAAACAAGAGTAAATTGCTTTAAACCAGCGATGGATAAATTTCCATCAGAAATTAGAAGAAAAATCCCTAATCATTGGTCTGACGAGATTCTGCAACAGCTTTCCAAAAGGGAATGATGAGGAGCTGGGGATGGTTAGAAACAGAGCTCACTATGTTGATTTTATATTCCCAGCTGTATTCCTCCTAAAAAAGTGAACATAACCCTTTCCAAAGTTGCCAACATAGAGGCTTATGTAGGCATCGTGTTTCCAACTGTCCTTCATCTCCTAGTTTTCAAACTTGCAGCCTGGCAGACCCATTAGTCATTTTGAATCAGGAGTCTGTGTGCAGCCTTTCAGCCGTGCCGGTATGCAGAGGGTCTGCATGAGCTCCAGCCCTGTCCACGGCTCTGATTCACAGATTTTAATTTATTTACTATACCCAGAGATTTAGGCATCGCTTTTGTGTAAGCTGTAAGAAATCGCAGGTATCCAAAGGTGGATCAGTAACCAGAGAAGTTTGACTAGTGTGTAAGTGTGTACTTTTTGGCTAGTAATGTTACCAGTGCAGAATAAATTTAAGCATATGGCAAAGCAGGTGAATGAAACCTAAGCATGTGCTTAAGCACTTCATTGAATGGTGGTCCCCAGATGTAAGTATAGGATCTCATCTGGTGTATAATTCCAAGTTAAGACATCTCTTCTTTTTCCTATCCACATGACAGCCAGTGATGCTTCGTAGGGAGTATCTGCATTTCTGTAGCATCAACAGCTGTTGCTGAATGGTTAATTTTCATTAAAAGTTCCCATCCATTGTTAATTGAATTATGGCCTTCAATTTCAGCAGTGTCAGGTACCTCAGGGAGAAGGAGCTACACCCAGAGGGGAATCCTTTTATTCTGATGAAAGAATAAATTATCAGATTGAATAATAATTAGCTTGCAGAATTCTCTGCTAGGAACCATAGTGTTGGCAATGGAATGTGCCCTTGTGTTATGAGTCTGAGGTCTCCCTACCTCACAGCAACATTTAGATTTTTAGATATATGCATCTAAAAGCTGCATTGCAGCAGATATCTCTCCTTAGGCTCTTAATAATGAGGTCACCTTATTTAGTCCTTTCTCAGTTATCATGTTCCTTTTGGGGCAGGGAAAAGAGGAAGCCTTCCTGGTTAAAAAAAGTATGTGTTTCTCCTCTTTGTAACCACGAGCAGTTTTTCCTCAACTGGGGGAGGTACTTTAGAGTAAAGTGAGAGCAGCTGAAGATCTGAAATTAGTCTTCTGTGGCAATGATGCCACGGGCAGAGAGGCTCATTAGCTGTGAGCTTGGTGCGTTTCTTTAAGAAGCTGCCTGTCTCCTTTATGTTAGAGGAACCTGGGAACTGGGACTAAAATTGATAAGGTATTCACTGTACCCAGGGTATCAGCTGAAACTTTAAAGCAATTCAAAGAGCACCAAGGGAGGACTCAGCATGTCTCTGAGGGGCCAGGATGTCTCTGCATGAAGTCCCAGACCCTCCTGTCCATTCAGGATTGTGCGGGAGTTATTTCCACGTGTTGTAGCCATGCAAGGTACTCCGTGCAGCCTTAACCCACCCGTGCGCTCTGAAATCCCCTGAGGAACGTGGAGAGTCTGGTGTACTCCCGGCGTGGGAGATGGGCGGCCACAGGCAGAACTCTTGAGCAGCAGTCTGAGTTATCGTAAACAAACGCAGCTACTCTGTAGTGCCAGGTGATGTAGGCCACAAATGAAGATGTACTTCGGGAGCTGTGCGGTTAAAGGAAGTAGCTCATCATCTCTTAACATATATTTTATCAATTTTCTACAAGAATGATGTTAACTGAATTAATAATGCCACTCAGCCTTTGTCACTTCTTGGTCTTTCACGTCTGGCTTGTGGATCTCCTTTCCTACCTGTTCACAAGCAATCAGTGGCACTGCAGGAGTATCAGGGCAACATGTAACCTCCATTAGAATTTATCAATAGTAACGACCTTCGTGAACGTCTCTCTTTTTTTAATTCTCTTTTGTATTTAAACCTAGTTTCAGATTACTGTACTAAACGTGTTCTGTGTCTCCTTAGGGAGGTATTATGAAGCTGTTGATTTAGAAAACAGGTTTTCCAAGAACAGTTTAGAAAGTTTTTAACTGTTGAACATATTCATAGAAAAGGAGATAAAATATTTAAGCATTTTTTTATTGCAAGTCACCTGGGAAAGCGAATCAGTTTTAGCTGTTTAGTGTAGTCTGTTAAAAAGCACTAGATGGTCAGAAATAACTGTTAGCGCTGAGCTGCCTGACATGGGTAATTCAATTCAAATCTGCAGCTGAGATCTTCCCTCTCCTAATTTATGCTCTTTTGTGGCAAGGGCAGCAACAGTCACCAGCATCAGCCCAAGCAGTGGTCTTCAGATAATGAAGCAAATGTAGTTGTTCATTTCTGTAGCACTTGGAAACCCATGCATAATGGCGTTCAAATGTCTCATCTTGAAAGACTGTAGGAGCTCATGTTTCTGAGACAGGCTGAGACGGCCCCTGCAGTTCAGCGAAACGGGCACCCTGCTGCTGTCTCCTCCTGCAAGCTCAGAGGCATCTCCTGCAGAGAGCCTGCATCTGGTTGCTCCCTTGCAAACTTCCCTTTCAGCTGAGGGAGTGAGAACAAGGTCTTCTCTCCTTGAAGCTGGGCAGTGTTTCTCCCTGGGCCTCTGGAAATGCAGGGTGATTTTAAGGCTACTGGTTTATAATTGGATGCTTTTTCCTGTCTGAGGGATAAAAATCCATTGATGACTTAGCTAGAGCTTCCCTGAAGATGCTTTCTCTTCATGGCTTGTTTTAATAATTCTTACTTCATAGTCATCGTGGAGAGGGAGAAATGGTGGCAAAATAAATCAGAAAATAAGCCTAGTATTTAGACATGCTTGATACTGGCCTGTACAGTTTTATACTAGAGTGTGGTACTCCGGTACCGTGATCTCTTTCCTTCAGATTATATACCTAACATCAGATTGTTAGGCCTATGTGTATTCTCACATTTTTTGATCATGAGGGGCAGCTGACCTACAAAGTCTTTGGTGAAAATAGTTATTTTTAGAAGAATCCATAAGACAAGGAATAATAACTTACCTAGCTTTTCTTACAGGCTCTGATTTTCCATTAGTGAATCTCAGACTACAGCTCATGTCAGTCTCTTAGCTAGATCTCAAGGTATATTACTCTTATATTACAGAGAGAGAGACAAAGGCACGAGGAAGTGAAATTATTTGCCCAGGTACCCAGGGAGTCAATACCATATTGAAAATAGAATCTGGTTTTCTGGGTTTCTCTCTCCAGTGACCTGTCAGCTGGGACCTTTTGTCCCACTTCTTAGTGCCTGTGACTTGATTAGGAGTGACCTTTAGAGATGATGGAGGTTTTTACTGAAAGCACTTAATCCTCTCAGAAAAATCACAGAAAGCTCACTTTTCTATAGTTGAAAATTCATCCTAACTTCCTTAAGAGAAATTGTGAAGAAGGTGGATATGTATCAATTAATTCATCTCGGTTCTTAAGAAGCATGAGAAAAAAAACCTCACATCTGAATCTGAGAATGCCGTGGCTTGGATTAGCCAAATATATATGTCAATTAAAACAACAGTTGCTTGTTTCTAATGAAGAATGCAGCCAGGAACAAAAAGAAAATAAGATCGTGTCAGGATGTGGCAGACAATTATTAGAAACCTGCCTCTTTTAGCTTTCTGCCCCTGTGCATGAGCAGCGTGCGTTGTGCCGTTCATTTTTCATCTCATCGGAATATTACAGGTTCTGTTTTGATTGTCGTAACAAAAAGCAGTTCACAGGAGATGTTAGAGGGTGGATGCTTGTTCCTCCCTGCCTTTTTTAATGCGTTCGAGATGCATGGGTTAGAAATGCAGAAGGGAAAATAGCTATCACAGTCTCTCATAGGCAACTGAGCAAAAGAAAATCCTAGGATATCACATAACAGGCCTTACGGCAAGATGTGTTCTCATTCTGTGAGGCTTCTAGGAAATTCATATACCATGTCCCAGTCCAATGAGCTGTCACGAATGTGGCCTACTCTAGCATAGCAATACGTTGCTGTTCCTTTAGTATATGTAGTCAGATAAACTTGTGCTTGGATGGACAGGCATATTTCCCCCCTTCTTATCTGAACTAATCTCTGGCTGTAGATGTTGTATAAATCCCTAAGCAAGTAATTGATGCTTTCCTTTCTCAGAAGAGCTGCTGACCTATTTTTAGAGAGGCCAAATTTCTTGAAATTAGTTTTAAAATACAGAATTTGGATGCTCATTTGCCACAGTTGTATAGAACCAGCATGCATTTCTTTCTTCCCCCCCCCCCCGAAATTGAGATACTTCACAAATATGTGTCAGATAAAGTATTTGAAGTGTAGTGACCAGCATGGAGGAAGAGACTGAATACACTATAAGAAAATCAGAATCATGCCTGTCTTTTTTTAGAGAGAAGGCAGAAGAGGTTTTAAGTGTCGGGTTAGGTCGGTAATCCAGGCCAAGTTAGGCAATAACTACAAGTGGAGGGAAAGCATTTGCACTTAATGCTCTGCGAGAGTGAAATTAGTGAAAAGATACAAATTAAAGAGAGAGGCAAAGCAGATCTTGCAAATTGTGTATGGACTGGAGAGGAGAGTGCTACGGACTTCAGACAGGCTAGAGAAGGAGAGAATGAAATAAGTGACATGAAGAACTAACAGTATGGAAATGGTAGTTATCTTCTAGGATAAAAATGCGAAGCATTTATTGTCCTATTGTATTGTTTAGGAAAAATGTTAAGAGCTGCTCTTAATCTAGGTACATGGTAGACTGAAAAGGAGATAGAATTGAACTCTAAGGTCATAGCAGAAGTATCTGTAGCAGGTCTCACATGTGCCTAATATCCAGAGGATCCGTGGTGCTCCTTGCACGCTACAGTTGTGGACTTCTGCAGAAGCTGCAGTAACTCCTGAGGTGACCACAAGTCTCAGCCATCACAGCTGTTGACTTCAGAGCAACGCTGCCTGATCAGTGCCTGAACGCGGTGGGTTCTGTGGAGGTCTGTGGCAGTCTCTAGCAGTTGTATGTGCATGTTGGGTGCTCTTCACGCAGTGTTACCGTGATTGCGCCTCCCTTCACACACACTCGCATTCTCACTCTGCCTATGGTGTTGACTGCTTCCCCAGGCAGTGTTTATTCATGCAGGGGACAAAATCAGGGGAGAGGGTTCTTCTCTGTTTGATTTATTGGGGAAGAAGGGAGTGATTCTTGGAGATTAATGACTTCATTGTTAGATTTTTATGTTACGCAAATATTGCCCAGTACACTTACAGTGCAGTACAATGGGTAAGATGTCAGAGCATGGATCATACAGACCACTCTGGGAAAACTCTGCTGTCACAGACTGTTTCTACTGCAGTATTTGAAAAAATCACAAGCAGGGTATGCTTGTGTGTAGTAAACTATTCCTTAGCACCTTGTCTGGGTTACATGGGTTGCCAGTGTTCAGAGGAAGGTCCTTCGTGTTATAGTTGCGTCTCCTTTCCTCATTGATTGTACGGGCTTTCACGGAGTGAACACTTGTGTGCTTATCTCCATTCACCTGCCTGGTCCCAGTCAGATCAGTGGAGATGCTTGTTTGAGGCATACAGAGTAGTCTGGGCCTCTCGTTGCAAACTGTGGATGAAAGAAGCAGGACTTCCTCATCAGACCTTCACGCATAAGCTGGCACAATGGGTGCTCTGGAGACCAGGCGCTGTGGCAAGTACGTGGCTAGTGTGGTAGCTGGAGACGTAGCCAGATGAGGAGTCAGCCACATAAAGACTTGGAAGGGAAGGAAGCAGAAGCAGAGGGAAGTAGGCTGGTAGGATGAGCATTTTTCCTGCTTGACCTATGTTTTCTGTGTCACAAAGGAGTGAGTTTCCCAAATTGGACACAAATTCTTCCATTCCCAAGGACAGAGCGGGTCATGCAAGGCACGCCAGTCTTTGCAAAATTATTTCTAACTGGCGCTAGCCAGAGCCTTAATATTAATTACCTGCTAGCGCTCAAAAAGTCATTGAATCATAGAATGGTTTGAGTTGGAAGGAACCTCAAAGATCATGTAGTTCCAACCCCCTGCCATAGGCAGGGACACCTCCCACTAGACCAGGTTGCTCAAGGCCCCACCCAACCTGGCCTTGAACACCTCCAGGGATGGAGC
>JAVSBS010001315.1:127096-156695 GCA_033124195.1 Coracias cyanogaster
AAGGCCCCACCCAACCTGGCCTTGAACACCTCCAGGGATGGAGCATCCACAGCTTCCCTGGGCAACCTGTGCCAGTGTCTCCCCACCCTCAGAGTGAAGAATTTCCTCCTAGGAAGTATTCAAATGAAATACTGCTTCCAGTGTGTTCCTTACAATTGAATGGTCTAAGTAAGCAAAGACCAAACAAAACCAGGGTAAAAGATAGAGCTTCTCAGGAGTAATTTCATCTCTGAGTAGCTGACGTGATTTCTGTGAAGATGTATCACTTAAACATGATAGATCATGTAATACATAACGAGGATAGTTTGTTTTAAAGATTTTAGGTCTCTGTGTGTACCTATAAATATACTACAATGATAAAATCAGTCGTGTGTGAAAAAGTAGGATTCTCTGGAGGACTTTTCCCCTTCCAGAACCCTGTCAGATTTTTTTCTGCTGTGTGAATGTGTTCTTACATACCTGGAGAAAATTACATAGTTCTAAAAATCAAGTGTTATCCAGTAAAGAACATTTTGCTGAGTTTCATTGTAGACCCATAATACATTCTCAAAAAAGGAACATGATTTTTGAAGAGGGAGTTATTAACCATGGCATTATAACTGTTATGGTCCCAAGAATATGAGGGATGGAAAGAATATGCTTATAAGTCATTTGGGGACAGTGTTTTGTGCCACTTTTTGTATTGTTCCTGGGAGAAAAAGCAATATAATGGTATCTATTGGAAATTACTTGAAGGCTACACCATTTGAACTGATTCATGTTTCTGCTGGTTAAAAAAAGTGTTTCCATTTTATGGTATCAAGACAAATTAGATTAAAACTGAATGTTTTAAAACACAGCTTTTATCTAGATAGAATTGCAAAGACAGGTTTGTTCTTGTAAACTGTAAAGCAACAGAGCTAAAACGCCCTGAGTCTTCTCCGAATGTCTACCTGTGTCTACAAATATATATTTTTAAAAGGAAAAATGAATATAACATTTGCTTTACAACAGGGAAGTCCCAAAGACATCTGTCCTAGAAATGCATGTACAAATTCAGAATTGTGTGTGCTGCCATGTACTTCAGTAAAAAGATTTAGTTGTGCAGTGTTTTAACACTTTTTGGATCTCGGGCATTGCTTGGACTAACACACATGCTTTATGCATCAGCAGGAAAGTGCACAAGTTCATGAGAAAGCTAATTGGGAAGAGGAAGGAGAATATTTAGCACTACCTGAACTTTTGTGTCCATGTGGATGAGAAATCTTACACTTTTCTAAGACACTTGTGTAATTGTGCTGCCCAGAAGAATGCAGTTCTCCGCAGGGGGACAAGAGCTCATTTGCAGGAGTTAATTTTTCAAAAGCTTTCCTGAGCCCTCCTGTCAAACATGGTTCTCGACCCCTCTTTGGTTTAATTTACTATATTAGAAATGCTAGAAATAAGCATCTGCATTTCTGTATGTGTGAGTATTGAATGGAGAAAATGAGGGTACTGCAATTTTGAGAATGGATGAGGGTGAAGGTCGACTCCGTATTTCTCTCCTGATTGATATTTATGATGGGTAGGAAATATGGATGTATTTGTGTACACAGGTAATAAAACCACATGGACTTTTATAATAAAGAATTGAGTTTAAGAGCATTTGTGAGTTCATTAGATTACCCAGCCACATTTTGAGAGGTTACAGGCAGAACAGATTCTGGTAGAAAAACATCCTATTAGGCAGCAAACACACACTGTATGTGTCATGCATCCTTATTATAGCTTCCATATTCATTAAAGTTTAAGGCTTTAAAAGACTTGTCAAAATGTTATGCCAAGCTGAGAAACATTGCCTTGACGTGCCTTAGCTTTGCAAGTCTTATCGGCATTGCCAGCACTCTGAGTAGTCAAGAAAAAAACCTACATAGATGTTTGTCCTCAGTAGGCACTTCTAGGTTTTCTTCATTCTTGATACTCATTTTTCAGAATTGTATACCTTTCTTAGGTAACTTGTCTAAAATGTGATGGGTTTTACTTGTACGTATATGGGGTCCTGATTAGGGAAGGTTAAATTAGGTCTGAACTTCCTCCAAGTTCTGGAAACGTCAGTCTGAAGACTTAGTCCAAGGCCATCCCTACTGTTCTTTTATTTATGAGCAAGAGGACTTTGTGTAGGCTTGAATCCATATGCTTACTGCAGTGTGAATAGCTAAATTCAAACATCAATTAACCCATATTGCTCTCAAGACATTCTGCTTCATCTAGAGGACAAATAGAAAAATATTCAGAGGATAAAGAGAGTAAAAATAGAACGGGGAGTAAATAGAGTGAAAAGAAGAAGAAATGAAAGCAGAAAAGAGAGAATAAAGGTGTGGGAAAGCTATGGTCTGTGTGCTTGTGCATAAATTATATGCCCGGCAGGATTTGAGAGCAGCACTCAGGAGTTTGGGATGCTGTGTACATATGGTGCGTTGCAAGGAAGCACCTGCTTCTACCAAACAGACTGTCCGAGTGTGGCAATTTCTTTGCTTTTAAAAAATATAAAGAAACTCTTAAAGGATTGTCGATAGGCTTGAGCCTGGGGTAGAAATGGATGGGGAAAGAGTTTAACAGATGAGACCGTGAACAGGATAGCTGTTGTGTATATGTTCTGTATGTATAATGTTACCAGAAAAAAAGTTCTGTTTGATTCTAATGATCACCATTCTTATAGCTGTCTACAAATAATTGTTTCAAACCAAATGGGAAACCAGCAGTTTAGGCAGTTGGTCAATATAGCTGAAGTAAGAAAGAAATAAACAGGAGAGAAAGGCAGGAATGGTGGCATTAGAAAAATGAATGCTTCTATTTTTAAACAATGTTGTGTGTAAGTCGTTGTTAACATTTACTCAGAATGCGCAATGTGACTTACTTGAGACTCCCACTGGGCCCCAGGGAATTTGATGGTGATGTGAGCTGGAGAAGAGGCAGAGGAGTACAGGGTACACTTGAAAACACCCCTCTGAAATTTCACTGATGTGCAGGTGAGACACTCCAGGAACATGACCTACAACAGACTTTTTTTTTCAGTGACAGCTCTGGTCTGTGAAATACAGAAAAGGGAGTCTGTGGTAATACCAGCCCTCCTTCCTCAAAAAAAGTATTTTCTGACAGACTTTGCCTGTTCTCTGAAGCATCTTAGACCTAAAATAAGTATCACAACAGTTGGGCATCTTTACACTCTGGTTAGTAAAACTCAATGTAAAAATAAAAGCTATTTTTACTGGACCCGCTGGTGTCAATGACTTAGGAGTGCTCAAACAAATTTTCTGGAAACAAACTAAAAGCTTTAACTTCTGTTTCGTGCTTATCTCTGCCTAAAGCCAATTTTTATGGTCTAGTTAGGTTCTCTGGAAAACAGGATTTATAAGTAAATACTCATAGATGATTAACCATCGTAAAATAAAACTGTTGTCAGGTGTTTAAAATGTGTGGTGCATGAGGGAGAAGGTATGAAGGTGTTGACTTGAAAGCGAATTTCTACATTTCAGCGCATGTGCAATGGTTAGTGGAATTGAGGCACCTGCAGATGTACTTCCAAGGACTTGACATTGAGGAAAGCGTGTCTTTTTAAATTTAGTTTCTTCTAGTGTTTGGGAGCAAAAAAAAAAAAATAGTGGCATGGTGAAGTGGTTTCCTAACTTTTGCACCATAAAGAAAGAATGTCTTAATCAAAGCAGGTCTTTCAAGACCAAGACTATTTTTAGAAAGTTTAAGTGGAACAGATATCAAGAGAAGAAATGTCACATGAGGAAACATGGAGAAAAACCTGTAAATGAATCTACAGAAAGTATTTTTATGTGTTCTTTTACTGTAGCATCAATAAAATACCAATATACTGCTGGCTGGTTACTTGTCACTGTAAGAAAAAACAATTGGGTTTTGGAAATTGATTTTTATAGAAAGGCATAGAGAAATCTTAGTTTCAGATAAGTATTTCACACACTGATTTGGCTTTTCTCATTCATTCTTATTTCAAGCATAATTTGTACAGCAGTATACAGGCTGTAATTAATGCAGTGGACTCAGATGAATAACTTTGTAACTGACAAGAGACGGTCCTTTTTGACCTTCATTTTAATATTGCAAAATTAGGCAAAATGAAACTTCTGCAAGAGAAAAGATGGTTCAGAAGATGCCCTTTCTCAATAACATAACAATATTCTGTTTGATGATCCATTAGTCACTGATAGCTGGTCTAATTTTTTGGTGGGAAAAGTAAATCTTTTTTTGTGACCTTTTCTATCTGTTCAAATTATAGAAGAATCCATGGTTTTTATTATTTCTATCTTCTGTCTTAGAAATATTAGATCTCACTCAGGAAGATGTAAAAGTTCTAACTGCGACCTTTTTTTTTTTTTTTTCCTGTTATGTATCAAATTTCATGAGCCTTCATTATTTTTCCTTAGGAGCAGCAACATGAAAGCACAGACATCTGGGGTGTGGTGAGGGCTTGGGGCTTCCTGGGCACCAGGAGCTCTGGGGGGCCCTCCAGGCAGCTCAGCCCATCCCAGCATCCCGGCCAGGTGGCAATCCCAGCCCTGAGCATCAGGCATCTCCCTGGGGATGGTGACAGGACAGGATGGCCTGGGAGGGAAGGGCCACGGGGACCTGTTGACACCGGGGCAAGGGCTGACAGCTCCAGGTCCTGACATAAGGTGCTGGGCCACAGGCAGGGTGAGGGGAGCCCCAGGGGGCTGGGCAGGGACATTCAGGTCTTGAAGTGCCTTAGGGACCCAACAGGGTGACGGGAAGGGGATCTGGTGTTTCAAATCAGTGATATGTTTATCGGCGAGTTCACCTGAGAAGGAATTCTAGGTGCTGCATGAGTCAGGCCCTCCCCTCTGCAGGCACAGCTTTTCCATGAAGACCCTCACCCTCATCCAAGGGTCTCTTTGTTACTGCTGGCTGCTGGTAGAGTTGTGGCTGGCTCCTTTACTCAGCCCTTCTGGGCAAAGGAGAACACACAAATTGTTGCTTGGTGGACATGGTATGCAGAAAGCTTCACCGCTGCCGATGAGACATGTTGCATTGCCTTGACAACAAGTACTTTTTAAGTCTGCTGATCAACATTTTACTTACTTCCCTTGCACATAGTTTTATCAAACCTGCTGGTTTTCAGACAATGGAAAGAGATTTCCTCAGGAATGTGAGCCCTGGGTCAAAAGAGTTATTTACACGAGGGAGACAAACTGAGCAGCCCCATGCGCTGCATGGAAGCATAAGGTTCATCAGTGGCAGCATGTTCG
Source organism: Coracias cyanogaster (assembly GCA_033124195.1). Classification (NCBI taxonomy): domain Eukaryota; kingdom Metazoa; phylum Chordata; class Aves; order Coraciiformes; family Coraciidae; genus Coracias; species Coracias cyanogaster. Next base: position 132,349 of record JAVSBS010001315.1, read on the forward strand.
TGGCACGCAGAGGCAATTACCAATAATCTTGTTTGAATATGAAAATGAATAGAGTCATTCCTGTTGCTTGGGGTAGGCTTGGATTTTTTTCTTTCTCATTTTCCAGCGGGTGAGGAAGCTCTCCCCATCAGGCAGGTATTGTGGAGCTGATCTTTAGACAGCTACAGAAAAAGCATCCTGCGGTGCCTTTCTCTGCCTCTGGTTAATAATAGCTAATCTGAAAGAGGGAATGGATTGAATGGGTTACCCGTATACCTGTCACGCTTTCCAGCTGACTCTCTTATTTGTACAGGGATCCCTGTGAGAATTTTCTGAGTGGGGGAAATTTGTGGTTTAAATTAAAAACAATGAGGAAGTCTCCATTGGGCTAGGCACGGGCTGCCAGAAGTGGAACTGTAAGTGTCTTTTAAGGATCTAGGATGTGTTGATTTCCTCCTTCTCCTTTTAAATCTCAAGTTTGCTGAAGCCTCTGCGGTGTATTTTGGTAGTAATTCAAATCCATGATTGTTGGATGAATCAGGGGAAGTACAAAAAAAAAAAAAATCCCATCTTCTAGTCATTGAAATTTATGGTAAAACATTGCCTTGCAATGAAACAAAGATTTGGCCGGTAGCCTGCTGGGTTTTAGTTGTGCCGCATAATTACATGCAGCACTGTTCACGCAAACTGGGACTGACTGTGTGCCAGTAATTTGCAGAAGTCATTAACGAGGTTTTTGGGGAGGTGGTGAAAATTAAACATTATCAGCTGGCTGGTTAATGGGCATTTCCTGTGTACAGTCTAGTCACTGAAATGGGATCTTCCATTCACAAAGTCAGAACAGATTTGTTCATTTTCTTCGGGCTCTGCAGATGCAACGTTAAGAGGTGATGCAGTTTTAGAAAAGTCTTGAAATCTTTTTGCGTGATGATACAAAGGCAGCAGGGAAGAAGAATTCTTGAGGTGCAATATGGAGATTCTCTTTACCTATGAAGCAGAAAATACTGGAAAATTTTGAGCATGTTTATCTTTAATAAATCCCCGTGGTGAAGTCTTACCTTGGGCTGCTGTTGAGGCTGTCGGTCTTAAAATCACCCAATTGGTTTTTAACAAAAGTCAGAAGCCTTTGTTATGGAAGCAAAAGAAATGGACTCTTATTTCTCTCTTGCTGAACAAATATAGGTGCCTACAGCAAATAGTTTTTCATCTCTCAGCTGCGTAGATGTGATCATTTAGTGGCCTGATTTAGGAACAGTATTATCCTGTATTTCACGTTATGTATCCCTGGTATATATCCCGTGTTTACTGTAAAACCCACATCTGTGTTCAGATTAAGCTTCAATGTACGGCGAACCAATTCAAGATGTAACCAGAATTTCCTTTTCTTCCACAGCATAGCAGCTTATCTTTAACTTAGAACACATTAGAATTTCTCTTTCTAAGCAAGGATTTTTTCCTTTCAGCATGGGAATAGTATTTTAAAATGTGCGTGGTGTGAATGAGATTATAGACAAATAGCTGGGTAGGGATCTGTGTCACACGGTGAGAGGCTTAAGGGCTTTACGTTCCCTAATAATCTAAAATCACCTTCTAGATACCTGTAAATGGTCAAAATTGCAGGTTAACATTCTTTGCAATTAATGAAAAGTATATGTAGGTAGTGCACCATTTTTCATGTGTCCTTTTGTGAGGGTAGGTAAAAATGCAACCTCTGACTCCATGGTGTGGAAAAGCTGTACTAGGAAAGTTCACCTTTGGTTTTAGAAAGAATTGTCCTTCTCAGGTGTAGCTACACCCAATTTGTAGAATGGGCTGTTAAATGTTTAAAACTGTAGAATCCCATTTAAAAAAAAAGTTCAATGCGTTATAGATATTTTTGCTAATAAACATCAGACATGGTAGCAGTTCGATGTGTCACACCTGCATACGCTGTGGAGAGCTAAGTGGTTCAGCAAAAACATGTATCAACAATCTAATTTTAGGTGATACATTGCACTAGATGTATTTACCTCTGATCATGGGATATGGCAAAAGAGGGTAATTACTCGCAAAACCCTTCTGCTTTTGTGCAGAGACAAAAGATGTGGGTGGTGTGTGATTGCTTGTGTACACAAACCTTCCAGTAGAAAACATCGTCTGTTCTCCAGAGGTTTTATATATAAACTGACTTCTAGACTTGCGTTACTGTCAGTGATAGCTGGGATAGCTCGTAAGAATATATGATAGACAAATGTTTCCTTGGAGCTCATCCTGATTCTTCTGATTTTATAAACAAACATAAGTTTTGACTGCTTAGACGTTGCATTGAACGTGCAAATGAGACATATGAAATCTGAAAATATTCAAATCTTATCTATACGCATTATGTCTACTGACACGAAGTACACAAGTACAAAAAAGAGAAAAGAGTAGGGATCAAAGCTGGGCCTACCAGCTACCAAAGTCCTTGGTATTTAAAACAAAACCTCCAAACTTAGAGTGGATTTAAGGCTAGCTCAGCTGCAGACATCAGGAAACACAATAGTGCTTTTAATTTTACCCATTAGTAGTTTAAGATGCAATATCCTGAAAGCAAGCTTGCTACTTTGAGCACAAAACTTTAACTACTGACACAATTCTTTTGGATGTAGCTGCAGTAACTCTGGGTTAGGGGTAATAAGTTCGAGTTTTGTTAGGTCTCACTCCTTCTTTATTTTTCAGGAGAAAAAAATGACAAATCTCTGGAGTTTTTAAAATTCTTTGAGAAAATCATTAGCTGCTTTGATTAAAACTACCTACCAGTTACACATTGTGAAGGAAAATCTAAGGATTACACAGTTGATAGCTGCAAAGACAGCAGGTGGAAAAGAGAAAGGGCAGAAGCAATGAAGCAGCAATTTATTTTGGCGTTAAGAAAAGACGTATGGAAAATTAACCCCTTTATAAAACAGAACTGCCGCTAAGGTTATAGCTGGAGTTTCCAGATGTCTTTGGGCCCTCAGAGACAGAATGGTCTGCTATGAGTGGCGTCTAGACTGAAGACAATCCAGCATCTCAGTAAATTCCAGAGCACTCTGTGTAATAGGCATCCTGTTTCAGTTTCAGCAGCTGCAGCGACTTAAAAAATAAAAGGAACATTCATACATCCAGCAGACAGGCAAAGAGGCTGTGTACAAGCAGTAAGACAGAAATGTGTATTTCACTGTTGTACACAAGGATCTGGGACACTGGCATTTTCCCACTTTGTTTCTCCTGTTTAACATTTTTATCAATGATCTTGACGAGGAGATTGAGAGCCTCCTCAGTAAGTTTGCAGATGACACCAAGGTAGATGGGAGTGTTGATCTGCTTGAGGGTAGAGGGTCTCTTCAGAGGGACCTGTACAGGCTAGACGGAAGGGCTGAGGCCAGTCATATGGGCTTCAAGAATGCCAAGTGCCAAGTCCTGCACTCGGGCCACAACACCCCCTGCAACGCTTGGGGTTGGAGTGGCTGGAAAGCTGCTCAGAAAAATGGGACCTGGGGCTGTTGACCGACAGCTGGCTGACCATGAGCCAGCAGTGTGCCCAGGTGGCCAAGAAGGCCAGTGGCATCCTGGCCTGGATCAGGAATGGTGTAGCCAGCAGGACTAGAGAAGAGATTGTCCCACTGTACTCGATGTTGGTGAGGCCACAGCTTGAGTACTGTGTTCAGTTTTGGGCACCACAGTATAAGACAGACATCAAAGTGCTGGCGTGGGTCCAGAGAAGGGCAACAAAGCTGGTGAAGGGTCTTGAGAATAAGTCTTAAGAGGAGCTGAGAGAACTGGGTGTTTTTTGTCTGAAGACAAGGAGGCTGAGGGGAGACCTTATCGCTCCGTACAACTACCTGAAAGGAGGTTGTGGGGAGGTGGATGTTGGTCTCTTCTCACAAGTCACAACCGATAGGACAAAAGGAAATGGCGTCAAGTTACGTCAGGGGAGGCTTAGGTTAGATATTAGAAAAAACTTCTACATCAAAAGAGTTATAAAAGACTGGAACAGGCTCCCGAGGGAAGTGGTCGGATCGCCATCCCTGGATGTGTTTATTAACTTGTTAGCAGGTCACAGAATGTTGCATTTTAAAAAATTTGTTGTTGAGGTTAAATTTCAGTTTGGGGAGTTGAGTGGGGAGGTATAGAAGCTCAGTTGCAACTTCTTGTCTTGTGTACTGCAGAGTCATCAGATGCAAGCAGCAGTTGGGCCGATCAGGGCCGGCAGATCCAGCGCTGTTGTTAACCCATGAATCCTCCTTTCAGGAGCCTGTGAGCAGCAGTCAGGCTGACACTCAGACACTCTCCTGTTGCGGTTCAGGCCCAGCCAGCAACTCTGCACCACGCACCCGTGCACGTTCCCTAGGCCAGCCCTCCCCTGATATAGCAGGTCTGATGTAGGCATGTTGTTGAATATCCCATTGGCTGGTTCAGTTGGCTATCCTGACTGTGGTCCCTCCCAGCTTGTTGTGCAAATGACTTAGAAGTACCTTCAGGAAGATCAGAAGTAAGATTAGCCCTTCTACTCTGGGGTATTTCCCACTGGAAACTTGAGTGGCATTTTTCTTGGAAGAATCTCCTTTCACAATTGTTTTCCCTCACAACTCATGTACTTGTGCAGCTAAGATTGATGTGGGGTTTCCATCCCGCTTCCTCATGTGCTCTGTGTGGCCACATAGGTAAAACCATAGGGTACCCCATGGCATGTACCTTCCATGTTCTCTCTCTTAGTCAGGGGAGTCTACTCCTAACAGCTGAGACATGGGCCTGTACAGGGCCGGGGGAGTAGGACATGCCCTCTTTGAATTGCTGGAACTCCCTGGACAGTTCCTCCACAGCCAAAACACAGGCTTGTAGGGAGGAAGAGAGACTTCCTTCATATTGCCAGAGATGTCCAGCCAGTTCATCCACTGTTTGTCCCTGGCTGTCTTTCCAGGACACTACTGCCAATGAGTTGGCATATGACAGTGGTGCTCATCATAGAAACTTCTGCCACATGGGTAGTTTGCATTGGAGTACCTCGGGAGAGGGTATTTCAAGGACCCAAAAGGTACTAGTGAGCCTTTGGTATGGCTGTCTTGGAGACAGAGGAAATTGAACAGTTGTCCACCTTGCCTGGTCTCTTGGAGGACCCTCCTGTGGTGGGGTTGCTGAAGGCTGAAGAACAGCAGGTGCCAATTGCTGCCACAACAGTGCACTGGTGGCAATATCACACCATGGAGAGAGGTGTCCATACCTGAGGGAATTAGGTGTGCTGGAGGTCATTTATGACAATCTGAATGATAAGCAGTTAAATCAACCTGCTCTGTGGTTTAACATTGAAACCAAAACACTTCAGGAGGGTGGTATGCAGGCTGTTTGCTGCTTCTAGTTCTGTCAAATGGTTAGCCTTTATCTTCTCTGGTGATGGCAGACAGATCTTTTCAAATACACTCAGCAGGTTCCTTAACCAACAGCTCCTCCAAAGCTCCCATCCTCCTTTCCAGAGAGTGACTAATCCTTCCATACAACCAGAACCAAGCTGTTTGGACCTAGAATTTTGGCTGGCATCCTCTGCACCAATATTTTTTTTTGTCTAGTGTTAGAAAGTAATTCTTCACAGTTGTTCATCCTTCCATTATATTACAACAGTCCCAAACTAACTATCCAACAAGAGTTTACTCTGAGCTGGTGTTTTGTTGCCTGCCTGTTCTCTATGACATGCACTATAAACCACAGTATTCATGGACAGTGTCATGCCACCGTACAGAATTTACAAGTTGTTGCAAAGGACATCACACAAATTATTTTAAGACATCAAGAATTTGCTTTCCTACATCTTGCTGAATGTCATCATTTGCCACTTTCTGTGGAGGCAGATGATGTTGTCCTCTAACTGTTATCATGTTTGTCTAAGACCTCCTTCGTCTCCAGACTCTATCTATGTTAACAAGCAAAGCAGACTAGTAAAAGAAGGTTCTTAGGGCTGAAACGCTTTGTGATGGCTGATGTCCACACCACACAAATTTCAGGGTGTTTTCTTTCCAACTAGTCCTAGTCTGGGTCTGCGACTTTGTGAATGCCTCTTAGTGGGTAGAATGCTTTAGGTGCTCCACTGAAAAGCATCTTCCAGTTTAGCTTTGTCCAGAAGGAATTTGTTGTTCATGCTCCAGCTCACTGTGAATCAAAGCACGGTGGAGATGAGTCCGTGGTATTTTGGGGGTTTTTTAAAATCAAAACAAAATAAACCAACCTCCCTGATCTTAAGTAAAATGTTACTGTAAACACACTATGAATTGCCAATAGCAAAAGCCTACTAGCATAGAATCATAGAATGGTTTGGGTTGAAAGGGACCTTAGAGATCATCTAGTTCCAACCCCTCTGCCATGTGCAGGGACATCTTCCACGAGAACAGGTTGCTTGAAGCCCCATCCAACCTGGTCTTGAATACATACAGTGTTGAGGCATCTACAGCCTCCCTGGACAACCTGTTCAGTGACTCACCAACCTCAGAGTGAAAAACTTTTTCCTTACATCTAATCTAAATCCCCCCTCCTCCACTTTAAAGCCATCAGCCCTCATCCTATCACTACAAGTCCTTGTAAAAAGTCCCTTCCCAGCTTTCTTGTAGGCCCCGTGTATGTATGTATGTTTGTTTATTTCTGGTTTACAGCTTTAAGCCCTTAAAGTTTCCTTCATTTTATATATAGGCATACTTTTCTTTTAATCTCTTACCACCTGGGGTGAAGTTTTTTTCCTTTATGGAAATTACTTCTGTGGTTTCAGCTTGCACCTCCTCCTTCATTTCAACACTTAATTTTTTGTCTTGTCCTCCACTACCAGATTGAAAGTTACCTTTATGTTGCTGATGTCCCTGGCAGATGTCTTTGTCTGACCTGAGTGCTCCTTAGCACCTGTCAGCTTTCCTTCTCACTCTTATTTCAATTCTCAAAAACTTTCTCATTTTTGTTTGCCAGTAGTTTCACTCCAGATTGATAAAAGTTCTGCTGCCCAAAAACCTTTGATGCCCCAATAAAGCCGTGCTTTTAATTCTCATCTTAGTTAACACAGTCAAATGTGACATTTCTGCTGTCTAGCTACGTTGGCGTTTGCAATGGGGAGCATTTTAGAGATCTGAATTCTTCATCCTTTTTTTCTGCTTGAAATCTAAGTGCAGGCTTCTAGGTATACAGACATGAAGCAGATGGGGGAAACAACTGCATCTCCAGTTGGACTGCTGAAAGATAAATTATGTAAAATTTATGGATTTTACTTAAATGTTGGCATGGCACTTAAGGCCCAGATGTGAGTGACAACAGGAATCCTGATGCAGTTAAACCTGTATTTTGATGGGCTGTTACACTGTCTTTACCAACAGACGAGGGAAGGATTTGAAGGATAGAAAATGAAAACCCGCTGGTTTTTGACACCCTCTTGGCATTCAGGACCTGTGAGAAATCCTAGGCTGGTGGCTGAGGGCAAAAGAAAAGATGAAATTTTTTCCTCACCAACCTCCACTAGTGATAAGACAGTGACAACTCACTTTCATTAGAAGTAATGTTTTCTTGAAGCTGACAGAAAACACTCATCTCAAGAATGTATTGTTCCTGAGGCTGATAAGATGCTGTCCTAAAACTATCCTAAGAAAAGCAAAGGAGAAAGGGGAAATCAAGCAGAACAGGCTGTGTGAATTTAGAAGGCAGACCTGCATTTTTTTTAGTTCCTTGTCTCCCAAGAGGAAAAGTTAGAATCCTTTGGTCTAAAGTGGAGATGGAGGCCAAGAATACTCATTACATTATGTACAACTTCACATTTGAACAGAGCCACAAATAATTCCTTGCTAAACCTTATTCTATCTGAGAGCTAAGACAAGCACCTCCTATCTTGTTGTCCAGACACATGTGAAATTAATAATAACATATTTCATAGAATCATGGAATCATAGAGTCATAGAATCATAGAATGGTTTGGGTTGGAAGGGACCTTAAAGATCACCTAGTTCCAACCCCCTGCCATGGTCAGGGACACCTTATGGATGTGTCATCTTATATATCCTCTCAGATTTAACATCTGATGAACTTTATTTGGAAAAAAAACCTGTGATATTAATCTCTTGTATTAATTAGTTGAAAAGACACAATTTGTGGGTCTTGAAAAGATACTCTTTCTGAATTAAGCTCAAATATTAAAAGTAATTTAAATTAGTATCATAGTGTAGAATAGGTAGAAGTCAGAAGTACTAGCTGAATGAAAGAACATATTAGCCAACTACATGGGTGCAGAGAACAGCAACGAAGCTGGTGAGGGGTCTGGAGAATATGTTGTATGAGGAGCGCCTGAGGGAACTGGGCTTGTTTAGTCTGGAGAAGAGGAGGCTGAGAGGAGACCTCATTGCTCTCTACAACTACCTAAAAGGAGGGTATAGTGAGGCTGGTGCTGGTCTCTTCTCCCAGGTAACTAACAACAGGACAAGGTAATGTCCTCAAGTTGTGTCAGGGGAGGTTTAGATGGGATATCAGGAGGAAATTCTTCACTGAAAGAGTGATTAGCCATTGGACCAGGCTGCCCAGGGAGGTGGTGGAGCCACCATCCCTGGAGGTGTTCAAAAAATGGGTAGATGTGGCGCTTCGAGACAAGGTCTGGGGAATAGGGAGATGTTCTAAGAAGGTTGGACTAGATGATCCTAGAGGTCTGAATGATTCTATGATTCTATTCCTGGCATATATCTCTAGATCTCTATTGTAGGGTTTTAATTCTTGTTTTAAATGAGAAGGTGCCCTGTTGCTCTGTGTTTGTGCAGAGTCAGAGTCCAGCCTGTGACAGGAGCTGTTGGAGCTCCTCTTGGGCACCATAGTACAAAGGCTTCCTGATGGCAGGTCTGTGTCCCCAACTCTCACAGCGGTGCGATGAGGCCAACAGTGGCCTATGAACCCATACAGGAACATCTCCCACTCCAGTAGTCTGTCAGGTAACAGTCTGAACCTTTTCCAAAAACTTCTTTTAAAAACCAGTCATGAACGTGGTTGATTTTTAATCTGGACCTTGAAATGACTCTGTCCCTCCAGTGAACCATTGTAGGCTTCTCTGCAGTTTGTCTCAAGTTGTGGTCGTTAAGAAGCAATTTTCTAAGTCTTTGCTGGGTAGAACAGAGCTGTTGGAAATGAGGGAAGAGACTGAGAACCATATGAGAAAAATCTTTCAAAAGAGCACCATATCCTGAGCTTCTCATTTGTAAGAAACGCTGTAGAGTAATAACCTCTGTTTGCCCTAATTCTGGAAAGGGTCCCTCTGCAAATCCTGTGTGTGTACATGGTGTCTTCACGTAGGCTGATTATTTTGGGCCAGCAATATTTATTGCTGCCTGTTTTAGAGTCTCGGAGAATGTGTTTAAATGGTGTATTTTTTTTCACATGCCAATGATAGAACTTAGTTGATGAAGCCAAGGTTGCAACACATTCCAGATAGTTATAAACTCAGTCTTCTGAAATGACAGTTCACAAGAAACTTTTTCGGAAGAAAAGAGTAATGAACCTTTTTCTGCTTTTTCTCAGTGCTGTTGTTTTACTCAGTCCTCACAAATTCAGTTCTGATTTAGTTCTCTCTTAATTTAAAAAAAAAAGTGTTTGGGGGAGAAAAGTTCTACTTCAAAACTTTCTTCCTCATTAGACATTTTCAAATCATTTTGATCTAAATTATTTTCTGGATACCTGCCCTGTGAAAAAAGGCTGAGAGTTGGGAAGGCCTGGAGAGGAGAAGGCTCTGGATAGACTTTGATGCAGCATTTTCTGTATAAGGGGTCTCATAAGAAAGACAGAGAATTTTTACCAGGGCCTATAGTGACAGGACAATGGGCGAGAATTTTAAACTGAAAGAGAGTAGGTTTAGATTGGATATAAGGAAGAAATTTTTTACAGTGAGGGTGGTGAGACACTGGAACAGGTTGCCCAGAGAACTTACAGCTGCCTCATCCCTGGAAGTTTTCAAGGTTGGGCTGGCTGGGGCTTTGAGCAACCTGTTCTCATGCAGGGTGTCCCTGCCCATGGCAGGGTGGGGGAACTTGACAATCTTTACGGGTCTCTTCCAACCCAAAATGTTCTGTGATTCTGTGATACATGTAGGCAAGGGTTTCCTATTTTAAAGCACTTAGTAGCCTATTTCTGTGCTGAATAAAAAGCCCTCTCCTGTTCTGTCCTTTCCTGTATTTCAACCACACAACCACAAAGGCATGCTGTACCTGCTTAAAATAGGAAGAAAAAAAAAATAAGCAACCCAAAACCTTCCTGGCACTAATGTCAGCCCACCTGCAGTCCATGCCAGGAGGTCTGTGGTCTGTACATTCACTGCTACCTCCACAGGGAAGCTGTTGGGGGTGGAGAGGAGCACTGGGGAAAAGTCTGCTGCTGGCTGCCGGGGACAGACCAGGCGCTCAAAGGTGCCCGTGATGACCAAGGGGACCAAGGGGAAACCCCCTTTCAAGGGGCAGGAAGGGTCTACATATGCATATATTTTAGGAGGAGGAGTATTTGTCATTAGATATAAGAAGATTGTCTTACTGCTCAAGGTCAATTTTTTTTTCCTAAAGTAGACAGAGATATGGGAACAGATCATTCACAGACACCTACCCATTGTTGTTTCCATATAATGAAGACAGCTGTTCACATAAATAACTCTGCCCCTATGTAATTTGGCCAAAATGTTCATAAGCATACAGTAAAGCTGAGAAAATGAAAATACCTGTATGTATTGCATGTCATTCAGCATAATTTATAATTTAAATTGAGGAAGTGAGCATATAGTATTCAAGGATCCAAAATCAGCACTAGAAAACAGAGAGACCTAATTTTCAGAGCACACTATGTGTCTACTGTGGGAAGTTTGACAGGCACCTTTCCCCACACCCAGTTCCCAGGACACTAGCTAGTTTTTTTAAGAACAGACAAAAATGCACCCTCAAATTCCTTTTTGTACCATGTGTAGAGCTTTGCTGGAAGACAATGTATTTTCTATGAGCAGAGGAGTTCTCCCGGTCTACAAACTTCCACGTCCTCGCTGCTAGTAATGTTTTGAGGCAAGCAACAGGGTTTTCATTCTGAAATCTTAGGTGGCTTGAATGCAACTCTCTCCTAGTGCTAGCCCAAAGGCATCTCACTTCGTGGAGCAGAAGCAGCCATGAAATCATCTGGATGCTTTCCAAGAGGGAGATGTGGCTAGAGAAGACAGGGAAAGCAGGAAATCTAATATTCAAGAGCAATGCGCCTCATTCCGTAAACAATCCTTGATTATGTGTTATTTAATGAGAGGCATCAATTTGTAGTTCTCCTGAAGTTTATTACTACTTTCAATAGCTTGAAATTAATTATTTAGCTTTTAGGTTTTTCAAGGATTTGGCCATATGTTTTCTTTACAGCTTGTCTTTCTGTTTCTTGATACTTTTGTGATGGAAGAAGCTAATTGGCTTCTTCCATCTTATTAATACAGGCTGCAAATAGATTTGACCTAGCAAGGGTCTGTTTTATAGGAGAGTTCAGCTTCTTTTCCAGAAGGTGGGTTCTGACTTGCTGTTGTGTGAAATGGGCTGAAAATTTTTATATAGAGAAAATGCAGTATGTGTGAGTCAGGGGGCCCAAATCAGCTGTATGACGTGTTCCAGCCTTTCTGCATTTGGCAGGGTGAGCTGTGTATTGTTCTCCCAGCAATCTGTCCTTCTGTGGACCCTTATTTTGTTTTTATGTCAAGGTTTTCCTTTATGCATTGTCTTACTCTGTATTTGGTATAGCATTTCTTCTACAGTGGTCCCCTGTTTCATGGGTTCAAATTCTATTTCATCCCCAAAGAGTAAGTGGAAAGATTTCATGGACTAGACTAGACCAGTTGGAAGGGACCTACAATGATCATCTAGTCCAACTGCCTGGCTACTTCAGGGCTGACCAAGAATTAGAGTATATTAAGGATATGTTCAAGGGCCTGTCTATTCACAGTGAACTTGCATCCAAATCTTGAGATTGTTTAACTGAACAGAAATAGTCCAGAGGCATGAGTAGATCACAGGGTGACTGATGCAGGCAAATGATCCCTTGCGTGTCAGTCAAGGTATTTCCATAGGAAAGGCGAGCACTGGGCAAAGCCCTCCTGAGAACTCACTCATACCACTAGGGATGTTTCTCATTCCTCGCGATTGAAAGACAAGTTCCATCTGGGATGAAGGCAAGCAAACTATGCAGTTGATTAAGGGCATGGAGGGCTTACAGAAGGTGACTAGCAGGAGCATGACAAAGGCTGAGAGGGCTGCCAGCATTATTAAGAAAGTTATCAAGGATGAGGGCAAGAGGAGGAAAAGAGCTAGCGAAGTGCAAGGAAAAAGATGGTCAAGGGCACAAAACTATTCAGGACTTCTTTCTAAGAGAACAACCTCACCATAAGCAGGGTAGCTGCAAATGCCACTTGTTGGTGCATTGGTAAGGAGTGGTGAGGAAAATCTGCTTACTATGTGGTCTCACATGTTAGCTCTGTTGCAGAGAGGGGACAGCTAATAGGGCTGGTCTCTGGGCTGCAGGGTTGGTTTCTGCATGTCCTGAGAGAAGAGTGACAGCACGAGGTTTGTCTGTGGGAGCCACGGAGCAGAGGAGGCATCAGGGACACCCAGCAGCTATGCCCAGTGCATTCACTATACCACTTTGAGCCCTGCCATTCAGCCACTTCTTCGCCCAGCACACCATCTACCTGCTCATCTCACAGCTGGACAACCTGTCCAGAAGGATGCTGTGAGCAGCGGTGTAAAAAGCCTTACTAATATCCAGAAAAAACACATCCCCCTCCTTCCCTTCACTCACCAAGCAGATGACCTTCTCATAGAATGATATCAAATTAGACAGGTCTTTCCCTTTGTGAACTGATGCTGACCGGGCCTGATCATTGCATTGTCCAGTAAATATCTTTCAGTAGGACACAGCATGATCTTCTCCATAATTTTTCCAGGAACTGAGGTTAGATTAACAGGTCTGTAGTTTCCTAGGGCTTTCCTCACACACTTCTTGTACACTAGAATAATATTGGCTAGCTTCTAGTCAGTGGTGACCTCCCCAGATTCCCAAGACCTTTGGTAGGTCTGTCCACAAATGGAAAGTCAGTGTTCCTGTAGTCATGGTCCTCCAACTCATAGGACCACACAGCCCAAGGTCTATCAATATTATTAAAGACTGAGGCAAAAAAACCCACTGAACGGCTCCCCTTTTTTCCATCCCAATTTGTCAGGGGATTATTTTCAACAAATGTTGATCCAGTGTTTTCCTTAGACCTCCTCTTGCAAAAAAAACCTCAAAAAAGCCTTTCTTGTTCTCTGACACAGCACTGGCCAGTTTCAACTCTAGTTGAGCTTTGGCCCTTTGTGTCTTCTCCCTGCCTTCGCAAGCTATGGCTCTGTATCCTTCCCGTGAAGCCTGACCTCACTTCCAGAGATCATACAATTTCTTTTTCCTCTTGAGCTCTATGAGGAGTTCCCTGTTCAGCCAAGCTGGTCTCTGCCCCGCTGGCTTGACTTCCAACACAACAAGATTGCCTGATACTGCGCTTATAAAAGGTGGTTCTTAAAAACTGACCAGCACCTGTGGACCCCTGAGCCTTCAAAAGCAGATTCCCAGGGACACTGCCAAGGAGCTCCCTGAGTAGGTTAAAATTTGCTCTCTTGAAATCCAGCAACTCTGCTGAGCTTTTTTCTCATTACACCAAAAAATGTAAAATCAACCACGTCATACTAAGGCTGAGTATGCTGTCAGCATGTTAATAATTTTGAATGCTCATTTGGGGGATGTGAGAGGTCCTCCACTTAGGTGTAAAGAAGGCAGAAGGTAAATGCCACATGGGGATTTTGTTCTTTTATTGTCTGCCGCACAATCCAATTTCTTCTACCTTTTGGTGGTACTTTAAACATACCAGTAAAATTCTTTGGGGATGCTCCCTCAGAATTAGAACTGTGATGACAAATGTGGTGCTAGAAAGATGAATTCAGCTTTCAAAGCTTCACAGGCTTGTGAGAGAAGATGCCAGGCTGACCGCATTTGTTTATGGCAAGAAATCACTGTCGAATATTTAGGACTCAGGTTGACCTACTTTGAATGATTTTAGTGTGCTTGTGAATATTCCTCTGTATTCTGAGGGACAGATCTGTCACTGACGGTGTGGGTGCAGTTCCCACTGAAACACAAGGGAACTGAAGCTATATCCATTATAGAAAGGCTGTTGCAAGTAAACTTCACACCCCTATCCCAGTGTGATTCATAAGGAGGAGAACAGAGTTCAGGGTGGTACAGCGTTCTGTTCCCCGACAGCGTGCTCCAAGAAGAGAATCAATTCTTGTGTGGACTGTAGTCTCCAACTGCCTACTTAGCCATACAAAGAAAATGGGGAAAAGGTGGAACAGGAGGAAAAACGTCTAGGTTTGAATGACCAGCTTGAAGTTTCTTTAATCACATCTGTTCTTCCTGACCTGAGCAACAGGTCTTTGAATTTCATGGATGTAGACAGAAGCAGTCAGTCATTGCTGGCACAAGATCTGGGGCATGACACTTCTTCAAAGCCTGCTGTTACAAAGCAGAAACTATTTCCCTGTCTACTGAAAATAGACATGGTTTCCTATCCTAGGTCAATGAATATCTTTAGAATAACAGCAAATGATTCCTTCCTGTAACGCAGATCAAGAAGCAGTGCTGAAAAATGTCTCAAAAGTTCATTCTTCACTACTTCAAGCCTCTCTCTTTCTTACCTAGTGATATATTAAAGTAACAGTCAGAAATGAAAGGGAGAAAAGAGCATTTGTGAGATTCTCCCACTCAATACAAAGAACTCCATCCATGAGTTTGTTTGCACCAAAGAAATTCTAGAGGCCAGGCTTTTATGAAGCCCCTAATCTTAACATGAAGCCGCCAGGTATGAAGCCAATCCTACTAAAAGGATAGTGGTATTAAGAGGACTTTTGGGCTCATGATTTATTGCCTCGTGTAACACATAAAAGAAGTGGAGGTAGACTGAGGGGTACATGAAACTGTAAGAAAAGGTTGATCATTTCTTTTGGATAGTAGAGAAGATTTCCAAGTGATATCTTGGAGGAGGAAAGCTACAGAGTTTTGCCAGTATATCTGGGAAGACTTGTGAGAACAGAGAAACAGATTTGAATCTTAGGGGAAGTCACAAAGGCACCTGCTACAACATCCAGCCAAGATTTGGATGGTCAGTAGTTAATGAAAGGAAAAATTAATCAATTAATCTCTTCCACCTAAATTGGATGTGATAAGCTCCATCACAGGAGGGACTGGGAAGAATTATGTGAAAGGGAAGACAGATTAGCTGTAATAGGGAAGAGAAAGCAAGATGCATACAGAAAGCAACCTGATCAGTGCGCTGCAGACAAGAAAAAAATATATTTAATATTGTTGTATGACTTATGTTTGTAAACACTGATATGCATCAGGCTTGGTAACCGTACTTTTTTAATATATACCAACAGAGCCTAAACACTTCCAAAAAACAAACCAAAAAACCACGAGCACTATATACTCGCACAAAAAATCTATGTATTTGTGCATAACAGAGAGGTCCCTTCCAGTTGTACTTCCTAATTCAGTGCTATAAAGGAGAAATTGTTTCTTGCCACAAGTTCAGAGAACAATATCCTGTCTTTTAAATTAACTCCCACGTTTCTCTAAGACCAAGGAAAATAAGAGAACGCTGTCTAGGCAGAAGAGACCCTCTGGACTCTTGCCCTGTAGAAATATACAAAAAAAGAACGAGTGGGGACACTAAGTGTATTATGAACTGGTGGATGATGAGAAAGATTATGCTGTAATTTTCATCACTGAGGAATTATAGAATATTAGTGCCCTTAGCAAAGGCCCCTCTAGATTAATGATTTAACTGCAACATTGCATAATAATTATACAAGCCATATGAAATCTGCAGCAGCTTGTCTACCTTTCACTCTTATCTGCAATCTATTATGCTCGGTAGTCTCATAAATGGATATAAAGAAAATGGTTCTGATTTTTTTAAAGGGATCACTAAAAATGCTAATTTGGCCCATAATGATGGGCCTGCTGAGGATAGGGCATCAAATGCACAAGCTCAAGGATAAAATGTCACACTGGCCCAGCGTAAGGCTTGCTTGAATTTAGAGAAGGACCAGCCAGTTCTTGATTATCGTCGTTTCACACTGCATTTCTGGTGTATTTTGCACTGATTTATGGCAGACTGAAGAAACTGTTGAGGAATTTCATTTGTGAGTGGAAAGTTTCAGCAGAACGAACTATTCTTTAGGACAGTGTTCAGAGCAGAACAAGAATTAGTATTTTTGACAGTTGTCAATCTTTAAGATACGTCAGTGAAAAGAAACTAAACCACCCAAACTGCCTTTTAACATAGCTTTTGTATTCCCAGGTATCTTATGTGCTTGATAAAGTGTTTTCATCACGTCATTTGTGTGCATGTCTACGCCGCTGGCAGTTCTGACGGCTTGCAGTCTCCAGAGGGAAATACACTTTTGCATGTTTTGCACCTGCGGTGGTTGTTTTCTTGTCAGCCACACAGGCTTGACTGCAGAAGACAGAGTTCTTTCGCTTGCTCACGTTGCAACAGGTGATGGGCAAAGCAGGGATGCACCTACTGTGCTCAGTAAAACATGTCATAGGTGACATTTCATGAGAAATTCGCTCTCAGGAGGGTTTTACTAGTCCTGCAGAAAAAGTTCATGTAGAAACCTGTGGAACTCTGTGGATAATTTGTGCATTAGATATACAGTAGCAACCTGTTAAATGTATCATCTCAGGGTATAGTAAATCTTTTCGGTTTAGTGGCACTTACCTCCGCTGGGATTTCTTTCTATACCCTTGTCATAAATTGGTCGGAAGCAGATGTGTTCATTAATTGGATATAATAATGGTTATAATTTATTCTCTGTCTACTGCCTGGGATTTTACTCACTATAAAGTCATTGTTCTATGCAGTGCTCCCCTCGAAGGGTAGGCTTGGTGGGGCTTTGTCTTCCAAAGCACCGATATACTGAATTCTATCCATTTCAGTACAGGAGCACAATAGTAAGAGTCAGCAGGAGTGGGTCCAACAGGTTGGAATATTGTTTTGAGGTACAATAACTTTGCTGGGTTTTCCATATGAATTTAAGCCGTCGTTGATAGAATATACAAGACCTTTTGGACTCCTGAGTTTTCACTGGAACTGTGGATACTTTTATTTTCAACAACAACAAAAAGCCTGGTTGGCTCAGATAACATTCTTTGAATAGCATTCATGTAATAACAACTTGGCACTATGTATATTTGTTTGAAAAGACAATTGATGATATTTTAGGTTTATAACAAAATAGCTCCTTTTAAATACATCCTCTCAGAAAAATTGGCTGTGTTTCTCATGCGCAGAATCTCAGCCTAAAGCTTTTATTATAGTTAAGTCAAGCTCTTACACAACTAATGATTAGTAGAAATATTTCTGGAACTTTGTTTTTACTTTATTGCCAATCATGATGTTTGGTTTTAAACATCGGTGTTCTCAGCTTGGTTTCATCCTTGTTCCTTTCCTCCTCCTCTCTGCAGCAGTCATCGATGATGGTGTTGATTTCCACCCATTCCCAGAATTTTTTCTCTATATACTGTTTTCTGCACCCAGATGTTTATGTACTAAAACAGATTGTGGGTTTCGCCTTTTCCCTGGGTAACACCGTGACATCTGTATTTAGGTTTTTGCTGCTGTTGTTGTTTTCAAGTATGTGCTGCCATCTATGGAGTAATCATTGAAAGAAGGCTGATATAAAAAGATGTTTTATCAAAAGATTATAGGAAACAAGATCTAGCTAGTGGAGGAGGTATCATAGAGCAGTTGCCCAGGTCTCAAGAAATCCTGTTTCTCTGTAATCTCAGATCTCACAGCAAGCACAAGTGAAAGTCGACCTTTTAGAAAATCAGCAACTTCTAGAAGTTACATTATTCAGTGGATTTATTTATACTGGGCAAACTAAGAGGGCAGCCTGAAAATTAGAATAAGGTTCCTTTTCCTTCCCTGTTACATTGCACATGTCCTAGTCCTTCAGCAGTTTCCCCAATCTGTTTATTATATCTTTCTTCATTTGTTTTTTCAAAGCTTTATTTTAATTTCTTATTCTTCCCCAGCATTTTGTTAACTGGCTTTGTGCCTCTGCTCTGTGTCCACTTTCAACCTACCCGGTTGCACGTTTCCCTCCTTCAGACCCCATCAGACTGCAGTACTGAAGATCAGTCCCTATTATTTCTCTCTTCCATAACATTTTGTCACTTCATATCTATTTTAGAGTCTATACTTATTGCAATACATTTAGTCAAGTTGGTGTGGAAAGCACTTGGAGAAGTAATTTTCTCTATACTTTTATGAAGTGCCTGTGGGGTGTCTGTGCTTGCGTAGACGCTATCAGCTCTTATCTTGATGCTGTTCATACGCTTCTCAGCTTACAAATTCTTGACTAAGGATTTTAGAATCTTAGAGCCTTGAGCGGGGTTAGGTGTATGAGTTTTTGGCGATCAGACTTCTGCTCATTTGAGTTTGGGAGCTGTGACAGAGATCAGCTATGGTTGTAGGTCTTTCCTCAGCAAAACGAGTGTTGGAGTGCATATTTAACCACTGCTAACTAAATGCTTTCTTACAACACAAGAAATTAGGATCAAAAGGGAAAGTTTAACCTGTATGGATGAAGCATTCTTAAAAATATCTTCTGACATTTTCTTTTTATTGCTGAACTTTGAAATTGATCTTATTTCCCAGCATCAGAGACAAAATGAAGGGAAAAAAAGTCAATGCTGAAGATTGATCAATGTTTTCCAAAACTGACTTAATAAGATAAAAATCAATGCAGCTGTATTATTTGCCATTATTTTATCACTAGTATCAATCAAACATGGTAATATTTGACTCTTAAATTAAATGTGAAAATATTTCGGTTATCTCCTACAGGGGCAAAAAAAAAAAGGAGGGATTCATATAGTGAAACTTTGATTTTCTTTTTAATCCTAATTTTGGAACTTTGAGTTCTGCAGAAACTGAAAACAGTTTCATGTTTTAAGTGCTAGTATATAATTGTTCCTTTAATCACAGAGACATAAATAGAACAAATTATTACTTGTATTGCAAATTACAAGCTCTGATCCTCCCTTCCTCCTGCAAGGAGCAGTTCCATCTTGCTTGGTTGAAAGATCTGGAGTCAAAAATTTGAAGATAAGCTTGGGCACCTAATTTCCTCCATGGCAGATGCACAGTGCTTTTAATTTAGAGCCTCGTTGTGCAAGGGCATTGGCTGATTAATCTTTTTGACAAAAATGAGTTATTTGGGGTCGGTTGTTTGGTTGTTTTTTTTTCCCAATGATCACTTCCCTTTTCTGTCCCCACTATCCCAAATACTATTGAGATTCCTTATTGATCTGTTTTTTTAAAAAATCTTTAAAACTATCTTGTGTAATACCAGTGAACCAATCCCTAAGCCATGAGTTTGGCTTCACATTTGAGAGGTTTTTTTAAAAATAATTTGCGTGTTAATATTTCGATTCCTGTTTACTTGCTGCGTTGGGTTTAGCCCTTTGGGCTCCTAGTTTGAAATTTCTCTTAACAACTGAAGGCTAGAAAATGTTCTTTTAGGGAAGAAAGTCAAGTTTCTCACATAATCACTGTGACGTGTGAGCTGGGCTTTTAGGGAATTATCAGACATTGAAAGACTGATAAAATCCTGGATATTGGTGAGCGCCTGGTAATGGCATTTCAAGATTTATTTCATGAACACAGAAAGACAGCTTTCTGCATAAATTTCGATTGAATTGAATCCCTATCTGTAAGCTGGGCCAGAAGGTCATAAAATAGGAAATGCAAATCTAAGAGTAGGTAGATCACAGAATGACAGAATCATCATGGTTGGGAAGGACCACCAGGGTCATCACGTCCAACCTCTGTCCCAGCATCTCTCTAACCACTACACCATTCGTGGTGCAGTTTTTGAGAATACAGGACTTAATCAGGTCCTTTGTCAGGCTGGTACTTTCACCTCTCTTCTTCATATTCCTTGACTAATTGATAAATTAGTAAGTGAGTTTGCTCCTCTCCTCTCATAGCTCTGAGCAGCCACGTGTACTGGGAACAGAGAGTCCCACCCCTGCGTTCTCCCCATCCCTTCATTATAGACAATACCTGCAGTCACGTAACGAGAGAGCTTGTACTTGGACCTCTCCTGCCCCTTTCCTCCCCTCTCTGTACCACAAGAGAGAAGTGTCACGGCATATTGCGTAGCTCAAAGGTTACCAGGCCTGCCTTTGTGACACCCCTGCATTTGGCAGGCGAGCGTTCGCAACCGCCGGAGAAGTACATGGCTCATCACCACGTGAAGCTGGACACCCTGAGAGGAGAGATGAGAGCGGATTGGTTTTCTTGTTGCTCTGCAAACAATCAACCAGGCTTAAGCTCTGCAATCTGCTACTCTCTAATTGACAGCTTTTCCAAGGTTCATTTGTTAACTGAGAGCATGACATGTATTGAAGTTGTTTCTTCATAATGCGTTTGGCATTAACAGGAGAGGCTGTCGAACGCCTCAGACATCAACAGCTCAGCAATAAGATCTTTCTCTTCCAGTTTTGACTTTCTAACTAGTGACTTTATATTTGCAAGGGCATTGGGAATAAGCATATGAGGAGACAGAACATGAGAAAAAAGCTTAAATACGTTCCTCAAAACAAAATTTGTGAGAAAGTATTTTTGCTGCTTGGGACATCTACCTGAGCTTTATGGCTCAACTGTTCTTTTGACTTTTGAGATAAAACCTTGGTTTCTCGCTTAACAAAGTACTTGCTGAATACTTATTGGGTTTCAGAAACTTCTTTTATTTTGGTAGATTAATAAATAGGCATACCTGTTTGTTTGAAAGAATAAATAGCCTGTGTAGAAGAGACTAGAGGATGATTTCTCCACTGATCATGTCACTGTTTTGCATTTGCTGTTTTCTAGTAGCTAGTTTTCGTAAACACTTTCTTAGTTCCTTAGAACACAAATTGTGCCAGAATTCTAATATTCAGCCTTTTTTTCAATTTATTCTGTGAAAGATTTCCCCTATCTACTCTTCCTTACGACTGTTCATATGCTGATAGCTGGCACAGGGTCTATAATTACTAATTAAGAGCTTGGTCACAAAGCCGTCATCATTAATAGCTGCTGCTTCTCCTGCATCCCGTGAACTTAAGAGTTAAAAGATTAATTTGTCTAAGATGTACAAAAGAAGTGTTTTAATTTCACTTTGTTGTTCTTACTTAGTGTAAGCGTGTTACTCTTAAATATTTAACTTTTCTAGCACCTCCTTTAGTTTCTGCAAGTATTCTTCTATCTGGGAAGAGTAGGTGCCTGGAGAAGTACATGAAATTTTACAGATGTTGTCAAAATAATGGAGGAGTTTCAGTGGTGCTTTGACTGGCATTGTTTAGGTAGTGAAACACAGCTGCTTAGATGAGGAAAAAGAGGTATGAATGGGTCAGACTGCCTTCCTTTCACAGGAATAAAGAGCCTAGCTTTGACAGAAGTGCCTCTTCAAAAAATGCCAGGGGAGAATAAGCAAAGCCAGATTCTGCTTCGAAAAACCCAGAAACAAACTTTTTGAAAGCCCCAAGGTCTGGAACCTAAGCACACCTCTCTCCTGGCTCCAAACACCAGTGACCCAAATTCCTGCAGCCAAATATTCCTGAGCGTTTGGGGGACATTCTGGACCCATCTCTAAGTACTTTCTGTTTTATTTGCAAGGTCTGTTGGCAAATGCCGTTTGGGTCCCTGGCGAGCACTGACGCCAGTGGCTCTTCTGTCTTTCAGGGCAAGCACAAGCTGCGTGTGGACACGGGACTGGAAGGTGCCTGGTGTGGCCTCATCCCCATTGGGAACTCCTGCGAGAGCGTGACCACGACAGGCCTCAGGTGGAACCTCAGTAAGTCAGACAGCTCCAGGATGGTGGGTTTGCCAGTATCCTGACACACGCACCAGCCTCACTAGTGCTGAAGGATCTTACCCGTTCATGGCATTGAGTCCCTGCCAGGCCATTTTTTTCTCAAAATGATTTTTTTTTTTTTAATAGAAGAGAAAGATATTTAAACCTGAGATATCACAGGCAGAAACATGTTTTCCATTTGGGAGTCATTGTGCTGTTTAAACTGAACGTTTGTTGAGGTCATGATACGTTACCGTCTAGATACATTGCCCTCTGGGGAGGGGAAGCTGCAAGTGCCTAAACTCCTGGTGATAAGCCGTAAAGTTACAACAGACAAATAATAATGTGATACAGATTATTAAAGCTGCCTCACTTCCCCTGAACTACTTCATGTATATTGTCTGTTTGTCAACTCTGAATGAATAGATCTTTTTCTTATTTTCAAACGGGAAAAGGCGCATTTGATCCAGAAGAGGGACATTTATCTGTAGAGAAAGGAAGTTTCTTAACCAAGAAAAACAATTAAAACAATCCTCATCCTCCTCCCACACTGAGTGATTCAGGATGTATTTACTCAGGAAAATAACAGGATATTTTAGATAAAGATTCATTAAAACTTAAAGGAAGCAAAGCAGTAATTCAGAGGTGCTGGTCTGATTTACATTGCCAGACTTTAGAGCCATGCTATGTAGAAAGGGTTCATGGTTCTCACTATTTGCATTGCCTTTGTTGGATGATAAATAATCTAAGGCTGACCCACTGTGATGGCCAGAGACACGTGTGCTGGTCCAGGGACTGTCTTGTTCCACTGAGGTTTGAGCATGTGCAGTTAAGGAGGTCGTAGGCATTAGTAGCTCACTAATGATAGAAAATATAAATATGGCTTTAATGGCAGGATGTGAGAGACTTGCCAGATGAAGAGCTGTCTGGCTAGTGGTATTTTGATCCTTTTAAACTGGGTTGCAAGGGCTGAGTGTGTTGTGTAAGGCATGTTGCCTTAATTTGGAAAAGAGTCAAATATTCTCATTTGTACTGATAAGTACAGTTGACACATAAGGTGCTGAATCTTCATCTGCTCAGCTCCTGTCACGCAGTGAATTTTGTTCCCCATTGAATTTTGTTCCCCATTTCTCCATAAATGTTCTACCTTCCAGAGTGAGGTGAAGGAAGTACAAACCAGCCTCATGTTAATGAAGAGAGTGTCTCTGAAGCCTGTGTCTCTTTACAGAAGGCTACTGTGTGGATCAACGTATAGTAGCTGCTGTGAGGCTGCAGTCCCTCCTTGTGGTTTTGATTATTAGTTTTAAAAGTCATTTTTCAGATACATCACTTTTTTTTTTTTTAGTTTAATGACATACATTTCATCAGAGTTACAAGGTGCTCATTAGAAAGATGGTGATTTTCAAGATGATCTGTCTGCTCCCACAAATGACATGTCTTTGTTGCTACTAAGTTATGATTCCATGATCTTCTGAATCTGAGGAGAAAGGGTTTCTAGTCTAGCTCTGCCAGCTGGAGGGAGGTGCATGGTAAGAAACACTAAGTTCGTATCTTGACTTGAATTGAGACATCTTCAATGTTTTATCATTCTAGTTGTGCTGTAATAAACTTACTGAGTCTACTTTAGAGGCATAGCTAGATATGGATGTACAGGGATTTTTATTGAACTTAATTTGGTCTCTTATTTTCTATTTAACTGACTGTTTCCTAATCGTTTCATGTTAACATGACACCACCATCTCTGCTGCTCCCACTCCTCATTGCTATCTGTTTCCAAGAGGAAACCTCAGACCTTTACAGTGTTTTCCTTGGTGATGTGTACCCAGCAACCCATTATAGGCCACACTTTCAGTCTCAGGATTCAGGTTTCTCAGAGGTTGTAGTTCCTTCATTTATTTCTCTGCATTGTCAGCAGAGATATTTAAAAGCAAAAATAATATGGTCTTCCTTTAAGATGGTTAATCTCTCTGAGACCCCAAGTTCATTACAACCTGAAGCTGCTCTTGTACTCACATGACTAGAGCTAGCCTTTACTCACCCAAACACAGATTTTCAGTCAGTTTATTGTTCAATACTGATAAATTAAAGTGTGCTTTCACCCCAAAGGGAAAGCAATATCTCAAATCACAGAATCACAGAATGGTAGGGTTGAAAGGGACCTCTGGAGATCATCTCGTCCAACCCCCCTGCCAGAGCAGGTTCATCTAGAGCAGGTTACACAGAAAGCATCCAGGTGGGTTTGGTTAGTTGTGACTTGCTTGGATTTTTTCCCTAATAAATAAGCCTTACATTCAGATAACCTAAGCTCAATATTAGCTTTCAATTTGTTAATGACTTCCGTGCTGCCTGTATCACAGAATCATTATGGTTGGAAAGGACCTCCAGGGTCATCAAGTCCAACCTCTGTCCCAGCATCTCTCTAACCAC